>JAMKCH010048101.1:0-36208 GCA_023653785.1 Ophioderma brevispina
CCACAAATAGTATGGGTGAAGCGAAAAAGAATATATACAGTGTATAAATTATGTGAAACTGGTGACGGGAAAGGGGGGAATCCTTAAAAGTGGAAAGGCGGGTACAGGGATGTGTGGTCAAGGCAAGGGTAGCATTTTCAGGCTTTTTTTGTATAGCTATGGGTCACAAAAACAGGAAAAGAAGTGTATAAAAAGGTGTTTTTTTATTGTAAAATGCTGCCACCTGGAAAATTTTGCAATCATTTTACCTACACAGGTCAGCAGCTGTTTAAAAAAGTGTTTAATACTAATACCACTAAGATTGTAATAAAAGCTTCCCATAACAGCTACCAGAATATTGCTTGGGTCGATGATGGCAAGCGAGATAAGTGCATTGCCCAAGTGCACAACACGTTGGCTCCTGCTCGAACCCAACCTTCGGATGAGTCAACATTTCAGAATCTAGGCAGCACATTCTCATCCAAACCAAAGTCAACTCCCAAGCCCTGCAGTCAATACACAGGTCTTTGCTTTCAAAATACAGGTTGATGGGACATTGTATTCCAGTGATCAATGAACAGTGGCCCTGTTGCACAATAGGGCCATTGTCTGATCAACCTGTATTTTGAAAGCAAGGAGCGGAGTATTGACTGCAGCTTGACTGCCAATACTTTGTTTAAATGCCTGCTAACTGCATCACACAGTCACCGTAACATAAAATTTGTGTGGAGTTTTTTTTTATTTTTGTGCTTTTTATTGTTAACTTCAGAATGCTTCTTTTGATTTTGGCCAGAAATTATACTCCTGGACCATAGGGTCCTGGAGCATAAATAATCTGAAGAAATATTCTAAGTCAAATCTGAATGCACATGCTCTAGGAGCATATAGCAAATATGCTCCTGGAGCATTGTGCATTCAAATATGCTCTAAGAGCATATTCAAATATGCTCCAGGAGCATATTATATGCTCCTGGAGCATATTTCACTTTAAATATTTCTCCAGATTATTTATGCTCCAGGAACATATGGTCCTGGAGCATAATTTCGGGCCCAAATCTCATAGAAGCCCTCAGAACTGTCAATTTAAAAGCAAGCAAAAAATATTTTGACCCACAGGTTTAAATTTTAATATGATGAAGCTGTTTTGAAACATGAATGTAACTAAACCAGAGAACTGTTGAAACCGTAAAAATAAAATTTAAAAAGTGTTAAAATATTCCTATAAGCTATACCCTGTTCAGTATAAGGTGGAACATGACCCCAATCTTTTGTCAATTCTATTCTACACATTTGTCCAAGGAGAGGTTCCAAGTTGTGCCAAAATACGCTATAGCTACTATAGTATATTTACTCTACGGTTGCATTCTTACCCTGACCTTCCCTAGTGTTATCTCATTGTACTTGATCAAAGGTCACATTTCACCTTATAGTGAACACACAATAGTATGCTAATAATTTCATGCTACCTTCTGTAGGAAAAAAATCACTCCTCGAACATGTCAGACTCATCCTCTCATCTAGAGCACATTCAATTATTGAATTGTCTCCTATGCAGAGTAATGCCTTCTTTTCTACCAATGTCTGGAGCTGTCGTTATTGATAATACCATGACATACCATATGACAGTCAAAATTTCCCCAAAGAAATTAAAAATCAATCTGTATATTTATTTAACCATAGAGGTGATATTTTCTCCAACACAGCCAAAGCAGCGCAGTGATTTCCTACCGCACGCATTCAAGTATCGGGGCCTGGATTACTTGACGTCATTATGTCATCGGAATATTGGCTATCACTCGCGGCAAGCTCATAGCACAACACCATATTTTCCCTCTCTCGCTCGTTACTAATGCGACTATAAACCACATGTCTCTAAGCAATTTCGAACATCCCAGAACAATGTTAAGGGTAGTTGGTCTGCTTTGCACTGTATGGGGAATACACAAAGGCTTTGGTTTGCTGCATTGGTTAATGGATTTATAATCAGACGCTCGTAATGGGTACATTGCGACTCTGTTTGATAGAATTGTCATTTTCACTTCAGTTCTTTTCCATTATTTTTATGTTTTTCACTTTTATAACAAGGAGGATAGAGATGGAGAAGAAGAGAGGAGGGAGAAAAGCGAGTGGGCGGGGGAGAGAAGACAGTATCAAGTGTTAAGATGAACAAACATTAATTTCTACCTATGCACCTACTTTTGTACCCTGTAACCATTGACCCTTTTTAGACAGTTTTTGAATAGCTGGATTTCATATCCAAAAGTTTTAATGGTTCATAAGAGCCTGAGAAAAGCATGATTCCTAAATTATTCAGTTGATTCTGATGGGCAATTTGAATATGAACAACGTCCATCACAGTCCTCTGTAGGACACTGTATTGTAATTTCTGTCTGGTAATATATACGTATATCACAGGAGATTTATTTCTCCAGATCACATGTAATTCCACACGAAGATAAGCGAATAACCTATTCTTGTCGTCGTAGTTGTCCCTGCACTGTTTTGAAACATTATGTATAGTCCTATGAGAGTGCTGGAAGTTTTCTCGTATGGGGATCAATTTTTTGATCTGATCTAAAAAATTCTTTGAGATACGTTTGTAGATATCATTGTTTATGATATTTAATGTACAATAAGTCATTTAATGAGTAATTTTGGTTGGAAGGCATGATTTTGTTGACTTTCACTCCAAAGGGAATCTTTCACACCATTGAGTACCATTTCCAGCCATATTGACCACTCATGCCCCAAATTCCAATTATGACATCACACTGACCGAACAGAATAGGGCCAACACCGGCCGAAGATAAAGTTGGGGGATGAGGCTTCATAAAATATTTTTATGTAGTTTAGGATTGGCTAAAGAACCATTTAAAAGAGGGTGGTTTGTTTTGCAGACACACCGGCTACATATGCTCATCACACCATTGGACCTGTTCACTAGGAAACAGAACTGGTATCTTCAGGGTATCATAAATCATACCAAAACCAGGGTTGTTTGTTTTTCTAGATGGACTAGTAAATGAATGTTTTATTGAACTTGCCATGAAAAGTGTTCTGCTGCTGTGAAACAGAACGGGCCTGTTACAGTTAACAGCTGGGCAGTATTGTTCGCAAATACCTGGGCCACTGAACACAGTCACTGCTGCTTAAAATAAAGAAACTTTTGAAATCAATCTACGTCCAGGTGAAGTATTTCAAATGCAAGCCTTAGGGAAACCAGCATTTGAGAAAAAAAAGAACAAACAAAAAACCGGTGCCTGGTTTGTGGCAAGTTCAGGCAGAGGTTCCTAAAAAGAACAAATAAGATGGAAACTGAGAACAGAAAAAGCTTTAAATTAAACATAACTTTGACGGAGCTATATGACCGTGTGCCACGGACAATTTTTGCAGCGCACTTCTGGAATGCGACTCAAGCGTTTAAAAGTAATTTTGTGCAAGTGTAGCATACTATTTGCGCCACATTCATTTAACGCGTAAAGCGAAGAACCAAACATGCGTTTGTTTATAGTAATACTGTCTCGGCTTCGACTGTCCCAGACCCATCCCAATCTAACCGTGTCTTTTGTGCAAACTTCTACACATTGCTTTACCTCTACGATCGCACTACGAAGGTACACCATGCAATGTAACAAATGCATGGAGGTCCTCTAATGCCTTCTGTTAGCTTGCATCGACATGCCTGGGGGACATCATGCCAATATATCATATGGGGATGATCTGATCACTGACAAAGGCCTATACGCCACGCCCTCCCCCATCGAAAGGAAATGTTGACCCCTACCTTCCGTAAGAATATTTGCGCTCCCCTCAGGTAAGAGAACGATGGCAATTACGTTTAATTGAAAGGAGAAAGTACAATCCAAGATTGTAGATATACCATATATAGCACATGAAATTTACGAACGGGTAAAGTGTTGTTCAAATTTTTATTAGGCGTGTTTTTAAAGGCATAAATGAATACGTGATGATAAGGAGTCGAAGTTTTCTCTAAAACCTAATTATCACAAATAACAAATAGTCCCTAAGAAGACAATAGAAATAAGAAAAATAATCAAACTTTCATCAGAAGGAACAGCAATGCAAAAGATTGTTAAAAATAACGTTTTTCTTAATTGTGCAACCGTAGCTATGCACGTACAAATTGGAATCTCCAGAGCGTGTTGTTTTGAGGCTAACGAGAATAAAGTATATTAATAGATCCGGTCTGCTTTACTGCTTGATTAGCAATGGACTTGTAACAGTCGACAACTTACAATGTTGCTAAATTTGAGCGTCTTGGTCATCCGTCAGTTACACGCGCTCCATGCTAGTATATACGACGCTGTTGCCCACGTAATGTCGGCAATGTTTATTTTGAATCACAAAACGCCTTTCTTTTTTAAATAACAGAAAAAGTAGAACCGTGACCCCTAATTTTTTCTTTAGTAATCAAGATTTATAAATGCGCACTTTTGTCAAATTTTCAAAAAAAGTTATCGAGCCTATTTTTTGTAACAATTCAACACTGTATCAGAAAAAGTTCTAGTTTACCATAGACGTGTGTACAACTTTTAGGATAAAAGAGTAAAAACAGGGTCTTTGGATGACTGTTTCTCAAAAACGAGTACCGTGACCACCTCTTTTATTTTGATATTGATTCATATCGATGATAGCATGTTTACAAGAAATCTTGGGGAAAATATTCAGTAGATTCTATCATGAACCCATTCCACCTTAAACATAAATTCTGAAGGAGATTATATGACCTCTGAACTGAATTCACAAAGCCTTGGCTAATTAACTAAAATGGATTTAGGTTATGTAAAGTGTCATAAGTAAGACACATCAGTGCATCCACCGGGAAAAAAGTTCAAAATATTTACAAATTGCAGGAGTAGTCAAATGTGAAGGTTAAGGTGCCAACGAGAGATTTCAAGTCACATCCATTTTCTGTGATATGTAGTGTGATTTCCTATATATGAGACGCCTCAAAGCTTGCCTACATTTTATTTGGCTACAGAAAATAAAACAAAAGGTGATTTGTAGAGCCTATAGTTATATTTCAATAGAAAAACAGGCTGAATTTTGTATTTGCTCCTTCTGTAGGTCGCCACATAAGTGTATTTGCTCCAGTTATTACACTTACTCCCCAGACAGATAGTGAAACTTTGCATTGGAGGATATGGAGAAATTATACTTTTCGAAAAGTCTTTCAGCTTTGACATGCGTGGAATTAAAATTTTTCTTGAAAGGTGATTGAGAGATATTCAAAATGCACAACATTACGTACGTGGAATGATTGTAAAAGGATTAGGCTGTCTGCAGATTAATGATCTTTTCCTATTCAACTCACAGTAGTACCTTTTACACTCTTCAGTATTCGAGGGAGGGGGAGGAATTAGCCTATTAGGACACGACGGCGAGTGAGAATATGAAATTAGATAGTTCACCTTTTTGTACCAAGAACCAAAAAAACCAAAAAACCGTTCTCGCTTAATCCTTATATATGGGGAATTTGTTGATATAAAGCTTTACAACAGTGCCAAATCAGAATTTTCTAATTTTTTTTGGGACACCTGTTATTTGAAATCTCTTGTTGCAACTTTAAGTCTAAGAATTTAATAAGTTATTTTGACAGATAGAAGATAGGAGCAGCTGAGCTACAATAGGAAAACGATTACGAATGCTGAGTTGCCATTTTTGCAATCACATCAGCCATAATAAAAGATGGATGTTTAATTTGAGAGGAGGATCTAACAGTTCAAAAATATTATTATTTGTAGGTCTATTTCAAAGGGGGGGGGGGGGGAGGGAACAGGACAATTTTAAAATGGCTTACCCAAATTACTTCCCCCTCTGAGTGTACTTTGAAAAGTTTGGAAGATTGATAAGTGTGTGGGTGTGGAATGGGAAGTTAAGTAAACAGGCCCTACATGTTTACTGTAAGTCTAAACACAAACAAATCACACAACAGCATTAAAACAGTTATTTGCCTGCTGTACCACATCTCAAAAAGCATAAACACAAAATGGTTTTTAATTCAGTAATTTTTCTTTATTTTCTGCTCATAATTGGAATACAGCTCGCATGGTTGGGCCGACTTGGGCTTAACACACAATTACTCCAATTTCTTTTGTCATGGTCGTGGCCGAAATAGCCACTAGGGAGTTTTCGAGGAATCCACTAATATCCTGTATGGACACAATAAACCACTACATATTACGGTGTTAATAGATTGACAGAACCTTTTTTGCTGTCAGGAACCACAGCAATGCCTGAATGCTCACTTTACTATGCAAGCCTATGATGGTTATGTGTAGGTCTAGGCCTAGAAAACCTTGATCTTTCCTGCCTCTATCCTTGCGATCATGTCTCAATCTTAATTACGGAATAAAGCACAACCTTATATTGAGGTTTATGTTGTATTCTATTACATCTGCTGCCCATTATTGAAAAGGCAGCAGTCTGATTGGTCAGTTAGCCCCATTATTCTGCAATAATGGGTCGCCAATGCATTTCTTATTAAATGAGCTGTTTTTAGGTAATTGAATAGAAATAAAGGTTTGCAGTGTCATGTAGGGGGCTCATAAGTATCCTCGGTCAGAAAAACGTTCAAATAATGCGGCTGGCTGCGCCTCGCCATTATTTAGTTTTCTGACCTCGCGACACCTTATCGCCAATAAAGACACTGCAAACCCTTTATTTCTAATTATATAGCCACGATCAGGGCTACATTATATACAAATACAACATTCACCAAATGCATGTGTCGTCTCCACGCGCGCCGTCACGGTTTGTGAATGGGGACAAAGATGGGGACACATGGGTTCACCAAGGTTACATGAGGTCACCAACATGTGGGTCACTACCCATTGTATCTAAGTGTCATGGATATCCCTCCTTGGTTCGGGGGCAAGACACTTGGTGGTGGAAAAGGCGAAAGGAGGGAGAGAGGAGGTCACCTCCTAGCGTGGTCTTAGGCGCTGAATCTTCGGCAGGGTATAAGATCGACCGAGCGGCCCTGGTTTGAGACCCGCAAGAGTCGGGTTTCTTGGGCATACTCAAAATAGTACTTATAAGGTCAAAAGTTGCATAATCACACAGCATTAATGTAGTGTGAATATGGAATTTCTCCTCGCTCCCACCCATTGTGTAGAATGTGCAGGTATATACAATGGGTTTCCGGCGCCTCATGGTTCTGATAGTCATGTAAAGCTGTTCAGTGATCCCGTGTGTCAGTGGAGTCAATCCTGAGCATGTAAAATGTTGCAGACCTCATCAAAAAGAGTAGTTTTAGGGGATCATCCGGATGCATCCCGGGTCTGTTACATGCACTCATTACTCTAGGTACCAGAGTCCTCTAGTGTGATGCGGGCACCCGCTTTGTACTGGAGGTTAAATTGATCCAGATCCAGAAATGTGCGCACATATGTGGAAACAGTGGGCAATTATGTTTAGGGTTAACATCTTTACCACAGACAGAGACACAGACACACAGACAGACACACACACTACCAAGCAATCGCTATGTACCACTTGATACACAGACGACACATCTATATCGGCATTTGAGAAAATAACTAGCAGACAATACCGGTTCAATGAGCTTCACCAAAAATACTGGTATATACGTTTACCAAGTTTCTCTACAAGATGCACTGAGGAAGGTCCAAGGGAGAATGGAGGAAGGATGTATACCTTTACACTGTGCAAACCATTCTTTTCACAGTGCTTTTTGCAATCTAACCAGCCTCTATCAAAACTCTTGATCAGTCAGTCCCTATCACATAACTGATAATGGGATATAGTTAGGCCCATGCTGGTGCCACTTGATCTTAGCAAATCAAATCAACAGACTACAATTAGAGCTATTAGTCAACCTTGAACTTGATCCCTGCCTACACCCTATACTGAATAATGTTTACATCATAAACAAATTTAATTTCACAGCAAGAAATTTTCACAAATTAGTAAACACCACCCTTTTTGCAGCACAAAATTTTCACCAATTCAACAATTACTAATCTGTCATAAAAATGCTTATAACTGATTTGTGGCTCAATTAATTTTGCAGATCAAAGCCTCTTGCGAAAAATAAATTGCCTGTGAAAATTAAGGTGTTCAAGAGGACACCTGGTGGTGCCCAAGGTATATTTTAGCCACATGACAGATTGGGTGGCCCCATTGCTGTCACTGTTGATCAATCCAATCAATGCCGAAGTTCAAAGGCAAGGAGTTCAGCATCTAGGTGGATCCATGCAAGCAGTTCTATGTTGTTGTTAAACTGAAGGGTGTCAAATAAAATGGAGCTGATACAATTGATCTGTTTTTTTCCCTGTCGCTTTCTGTCTGTCTAGACTATTTTCTTTTCACATTGTCCAATATCATGTCACCTAAGCCATTTTTGATGTATGCTACCTACAACACTGTCATGCTAGTGACCAGGAATTGTATTTGATCACAAAAAAAAACTAAAGAGTGCAATGGTGCAAGTCTCGCTGAGAAAATTCAGGACAAATTATTATCTCCACCATTTAGCATACTGTTAGAAAATCTCATGTCGCTAATGGTCTTCGTTTTAGCAGCAGAATCTTAAAGGTGCAACGAGAGATTTCTATCATATCCCCATCTGAAAGGATTAAGCTGAGAACTGTGTCTTTGGTACAGCAATTACTCTACATACAAGAAGTGCTACTCAAATAGGCTGCTTTTTCATTGTTATGGAATTCTGTGAGTTTTGTTTCTCATTACCCCGGGAAGGAGCAAAGAAATAAGGGAAGAGGGGAAAGAGAAAAGTCAGAAATTCGGGGCAATCTCGAAGGCCCCAGTCCCATGACCAGGAATAGCATGTTACGATGAATGTGTCGATGCTGGCCGGACCCAGCCATTTTATGCCATATTGTGTGTTCCTTTGATGATGCAGTTGGCTACATCTGGCGACCCTTTCGAAATATCAACCATGTAGAGAAAGAAATACTTAAAGTGGCTTGTTGATAAAAATTTAGGGTTAAGGGGGAAAAACACCTTGCATAGATCTTTTTAACTAAAATTCAGGCCAAATTCAGTATCAAATATCAAAAGTTGACCAGACTTACTTAAAAATTGGCATTCAGTTTGATACTGTTGCTATGGCAACCAAATGCCAAACATGCTAATTTGCATAAATATGTATTTTTGGGAACACAATAGCTCAATGAACATACCGTATAATCCTCTAATAAACGCCCCATCTAATAAACGCCCCCCACTGTTTTTGTGATGAAAAATAACCCTCCAATAAATGCCCCCCCCCCAAAAAAAAAAAGTACATGTAGGATTACATATACATGGAATATCGTAATCTTAATTATAACACAACACAAAAAAATCACCCAGCTCCATTCGACTCCTCAACTAGCCCTCGCGTCCGTCTAGACGCGCAGATTCACAGACCTTCAATTTAATACCAAAAAATGACTTTTCACTTCTATGGCCTCTGTATTTTACTCTCAAGTTAAAAAAAAAACAATTGTGAATTTGTCTCCCCTAGGTTTAACAATACCTGATCAATGCCAATTAGCGACCTCCTCGACCCAAGCAAACGGTATTATGAGTGCAATAAATTAGGGAGGGAAACCCCCAAGAGAGAACAGTTTGCCATGTGTTGCAGTGCCTTCATCCCAAGGGTAAAGGTAAGGTAAAGGAGGACGGACCTGTATACAGGAACGGAGTGGCCCATCTCTCTTTCGAAGCAGCGATTGGGCCAGACTCCACCATATAATGTTGCGGTAGGGGCTCGACTTACACCTCCTCTACAGTGAGTCTGTTAACCTTCCCGACATGAATAATGCGGTAACATTTATTCACCTGGGTGGAGAGGAGCAATTAAGGTAAAGGCCTTAATCAAGGGCACAACACGTGGCCGCAGTGGGACTCGAACCCAAGACCTTGGGATGTGCGGCACGAGCGCTCAATCCACTGGACCACCGTGCCTCATCCCTCCACTGGATCGATGTATGTAATGTTAAACAGAGCGGCAGAAACATCAAAAACATTGCATTGATGCAGTTTCATTTCACCCTCTGTCAAGATCATTAATCAATTAATTAAACTAATTAATAACACCAAAGCTGCAAACAAAAACGTTCAAGTAAAAAAATTAAAATAACTTAAAATATATATAGAAAATAATCTTATGTAATAAATTCAGAGCAAGGACTAAACTTGAGAAGAAGAAAAATATTAAAGAAAAAAAAACAACTTTAAACGACGTGGTGGAAATCCATGCTAGCAAAAGGGAAACCCGGCCCCTGGGGAAAAGGAAAGCCCCTCTTGAGAAAATGATGCGGCCCCGATAAAGCTTGTATCGATTTGTAATTGAAATTGACCAAAGACGCAGGTACATGCCAAGGTACGTAAAGGGAGTTCGGAAGGCAACTAGGATTGGTTTAGTTGGAGTAGGTAAAGTAAAATAAAACTTTTGTTTTTTAGCACTGGAGAATTAACGTGTGAAACCTGTTTTGTTATCGCAACTGTTTCAGTGCGAACTTAGGTGAATTGGGTTCGCGGCAAATTTCCGGCACTGCACATTGACTTCTCGACATGAGAATATGATCGAGAAAGCCAAACAATCGAGGACGGACGCAATTTTTTTTACTAGAGTGAAAACTTGTGCATCCATTTGGACGATAAAGTAAACGGCGATCCTCAAGCCAGCTGGAGGACTAAGACGTACCTTGCAAATTACTTCAGTTGTCTACCACAAAGACGTTATGGATAGGCTAAAAACACTCAGTAAAGGAAAAATTTCATCTGAAAATTAACCCCGAATTCACCCCCTTTTCGAAAATGCACCGCCCAGTGGGCGTTTATAGCGGATATAGGTAGATCCTAGGACATGTGCGTTAATTAAAGGGGCATTTCGTGATCCACAGCATCGCCCTCCGACTTACCTCAAAAAAGTTGAGATTTTTCATATCATCCGAACCGTCAACATTTTTAATCCATGTGTGCCAAACTCTTGTGAAAAATTCGGCCGTAGTGTCTGTAAGTAATTCGCACTTTTGTATTTCTGTCCGCAAAACAGACAGAAATTCTAGCAAAGTGGTCTAGGACGTGGGACACGAGCATGGCTCATAACACAACACCGCAAAAGTAGGGATTCAGCCTACATGTGAATAAGCTTTTATCAAGGATATTAGTGAACAATGAATGAAACGAAGGGGACTGGAATAACGAAATGACCTTTAATACAATCAAATCAAGATCTTGACATACTCCATGGCCTAACTAAAACCGCACCGATACATTTTATCAAAATGCCAGAAAGAAAAATTAGAAATTTGGTTTTAAAATGACAGTAAATGGTGAAAAATTTGGGGAAAAAGGTGCCCCTAATTAAAGGCATGCTAATTTATCAACTTGCTCAACTATATTTATTTTTTTAAGTTTAGGTCATAGAGCAATTTAAGTAATTCTACATGATGTAAATTTTATGTTTTTTGAAGCAAGTAACATATGTAAATCTTGTTTTTCGTTTTGCAAAATCATAAAATATTTAACCGAAATCGCCCTAAAAGTATAGAAAACAACTATTTTAATTAAATTTATGCACATTAGGTACTTTTTTACTTACTTAATTTAGCATAATTGGCACTTAAGTCTTCAGAAAAAAAAACTGCTATGATTTGAGAGTACCCTTTTTTAATGGCAATTATTAAATTATAGCCTTTGAAAACAATAAATACATAGAATCAATTTCTATGTATTTAGTGTTTTTCCAGTGGTGATTTCCAATCAATGACTCTAATTGCTTCAGATTACCAACTTTGATCTTGTGTAAATTTTGAACCCTAACGCGGATTTTTTTCAAACAAAAAACAAATTCTCTCGTTTAATTTCAAAAAAACAAATAATTTAAGCCTGCTAAATGGAGTTTTCCACCTTTAAGGCAATGAGGCCACGCCTATTAGCTGCCAGGTAAATATAGTACATGGGCATGAACTTTGAACACACCCACCAAGGGCACAGTTCAGTGAGCTATGTATGTACAGTATCAATATTGACTGCTCCATGAGGGAAATCGTTGCAAAGGAAAATACCCGAGATGACTGGGGACCGTGGGACTACTACACACGGTCTCCAGTCAGAAGGGGGGGGGGGGGGGGGGGCGGGGGGGGTGGGGGGAAATAAAAAAATTAAAAAAATTAAAAAAATTTGTTTTATATAAAACATATTACAAAATTTCTGATCATTTGAAAAAACTTGGCAAGTCTCCTCAGATAAGCTCATCAACAAGGAGGCACGCGGCGATTTTTGGCAAGATAACAATGAGGGAAAAAAGGTTCCCATGAAAATGCAAAACTATCTTCGCATGATGGGGGAAGTAGCTTTTATGGGAACTTTTCTTTCCTGTGAAATTTTGGGGCAACATTCTCCACTATTATGTCACTTGAATAGTATCACGGGGGGCCACTCAACTATTAATGATTGTACAAACGCGTGACAAAAAAAAAAACGCGTGAAAAGGGTGTTTTTAGTGTCGGCCGCGCTTGCACGCGCGTCACGCGTTTAGGGTAATCGAAAAACGCCGATTTTTCATGGAAAAAGGTAGTTTTTAAATTTGGCTAAACCGCGTTAGGGTACATTCTTTTCTGCGTGTGAATCGTTGCTTGTAAAACAAAAACAGACTTGGACATCATCAAAGTTGTAAGTTGGAATGATAGACGAACGGGCGGGCGTTACGGGAGCAACGGAAATATTTGTTAGCTTGTATGATATTTGTTCCTTTTATTTAATAGGATTGTGAAGTAGATGGACCACCTATCACAATTCTTTAGCAATAGACATGCGATAAAAAGGTATTTTTTAAATCATTAGTTCGGCATGCAATGATGAACATAGCTGTAGAATTCTTTCTGCACCATATCTTATGTCATCAGGCATAGTCCACCGCAATGAACGCGGTTTTCGATGGATTTGTATTGTTATTTGAATTAGGCCTATACTTGGGACATTGTTGTGTGGAATTGGAAAGCATCATGACCTTATTACTGAATCTTCTAAATGCGATGTCAAACTCTGACATACTCATGCCTGGGCGTTTATGGGGTGGAGATAAAAATCGGCGAAAATCACAAGAATTGCTCTTTCATGCTTGACAACAACATTATCTTTGCAACCCCAAACCAAGCCATTGGTGACATCATGCAAAACTGTTTAGGGGGTCATATTAGACGATAACTTGTTTAGGTGGTGTTTTAGGACAAAACGTGTTAGGGGGGTAGTTTTTTGGGTGAAAAGACGCGCTAAAAAATTGTTTAGGGGGTAAAAATTTTGAGAGAAAAGGACCGCTTAAAATTGTTTAGGGGGGGGGTAATTTTGCTCATGAGAAAAACTCGTGTAGGGGGTGTTTCAAAAAATTTGGTCCGCCTGTGTAGCTGGTCATATCTGAGTGGCACACAGTGTGTATAGTATCCACCAATCAAATGACAGAAATATTTTTATGGTTATATAAATCATTGATATGAGCTGACCTGTGTGGTCTGGGGTTATCATAAATCCTTTTTAAAAGGCCATGGGGTTTTTTATTTTGAAAATGAAAGTAAGCTGAACTATCCATGGGAGTTGAGATGATAATATATATTATTACTTACAGAAAATCCTGGGGGGTTATCAATGAAACCCAAATTTGCAAAAGGCAGCTATCTAATATAGCGTTAAGCAACAAATGGTACATAATATCTATTTCACATTTGCAAAAGCTGCGTATTAATATTTGTCATACAATCAATAGAACCACATTATGTAATAAATTAACAATGGTCAACGGCAAAGTAATATAACTCAAGTGAGTCATCGATTTTGATTGCATGTAATTTCCTCATTAAATTAGATTTGTCTTCATGTAAGGAAAAGTCAAAGAAATTCACAATTAATTGAAGGATTTGGGCTGAAATTGTTTATGTACCAGTATTATTAATGTGACTATGTTGTACAGGCATCATAGCATGTCAAGCTGTAGTCTTAGCATTTTTGTCAAGCAATGACTTTACAAAGATCTGTCTCCAGCTTAGGATTATCTTTAACATGTGTGTGTGTGTGTGTGTGGTGGTGTTGTGTGTGGCGTGTGGTGTGTGGTGTTTGTGTGTGTGTTGTGTGTGTGCATGGGTGTGTGTGAATTAGATTTTCATGTCTTATAGACAAACTTAAATACACAATGCTCAAAATTCAAAAGAAGTTTGGATCCTCAAAGTCACTTGAAAGGTACATCCGTATTAAACTAGGGAATGATCTTGTTATTTTCTATCATCCCTTACCAAATCAGTTCCCTATTAAAGGTGCTTGTTCCAATCGTCTTTGAGACCACTCTGAATGTGCCAGGAAAAGTAGTATAAATTTTGAATTAAGGTGAAAGGCCGATTTTTTCATTGTCGTCTGTGAATTTCAGCTTTTCAAATCCATTTCTTTCTCAAGATACAGATAAAAGACGCTAGTCCTTTAAAAAGGACAAATCTTCTGCATTTAGTGCACATTTGGTGAATGAAACAAACAAATTGAGTTTGGTAAACTATTGCAATGAAACTATGCAAGGCATCAATCATAATGATCAACTTTATGTGAAACAAAAGGCCATTCAGTTTCATGTTACTTTTCGATACATCTGGTGATTATTTGAGTAGAAATGCATTTGCATGGAAACCAAGCTCCGGTTACTCAGACTCCGTGTAAAGGGAACTCTATCAGTGCAAAAGGCCAAATCACTATTGTGTAGTAATATCTGTCACCATTGCTGTACAAAAGTTTGTGCGGGTTTACCACACATGAAATATAGTGCGTAATGAAATAGTTCCATGCTATCAGCCGCTTCGGTGCCCGGCATACTTATTAGAATGCGTCCTACTACTCCACCTCCCCCTTTGAAGAAATGACTATAAAAAAATCCCCTCTCTAGTGCCGCTGATCCCTTAACTCATGGCAGTGGGAAAACTACCAAACAATTATGAGCACCGGTGGGTAGGAAATTGCGGCTCTATACCTACGCTCTTAGTCCTAGAGGATTGTTTCGTATTAGTTTGGATATAAATTGGCTATAGCAGTCATTCTACAGTTAATTTGTCAAGCAAAATTTTGCAACCTGACCCAACCAATCAGAAAATGGTACATAGCTACCTTTAGGTTTTAGGACTAGTCTCATTCAGTACACTATCAAGTAGTGGTTGCAAGTTAGGGGTGATTATATCACTGACCATGGCATGAATGGAAATATGAGACCTGAACTCAACTGCCAGATCAGAAAGCTGAGAAGTGTATACATTAGGTATACTCCTTTCTATCAGGGGACTTCCGGGGTTATTTGCCCTTTTGTTTACCCGCACCTCGCTAGTCGCAAGTGGACATAAAAAATAAATGAAATGAAAAATCTCTCCCCATGTACAACTCTCTCGATGAGTACAACTGCATGAGGGTTTGGTCAATTCAGGATTAATCTTCTACCTGGACCAGAAGAAAAAGTAACATTTTAATGATGACAAAAGAACAAGAGAGAGATACAGCAGCGTATTATAGACTACATCAACCCGGCGTAACCATTTACGCCTTTCATTTAGGGGAACCCCTACCTGCTCTCGACTCGTCAGGGCGCTAAGATAACAACCCCGCACCAATCACCTTCTACTCGACGCCGATGATTTCTAAAATTAATCATTTGTGGGTAAATCCTTCCCCGAAACTCGCCAACTTTCCTCACCATTATACTTTTTTCCAACTACATTCGCTCCCAATGCACTAGATCCCAGGAAATCGGAGTATATCGCCAAGAACAGGCACAGACTATTAACGTAAGAAGCAACATCATGCCTGACTGCTCCACTCGAGTCACAAGAAGTATATTCGGACGGTTAACATAGTGTACAGCCTAAGTCGCCTATACATGTTTTAATCTAATGGAAATGTAAAACATGACAATCTTTGTGTCTGGGTAGTAGCCTCGTTTATTGAAGAGATATCGGAAAAATAAACCGGGGAAATATATTTCTATTATTGGACACGCTAGATCTTGTGTTTAGGGTCAGATCTGAGAGGCCCCTTCTTGAGGATGACAACATCATGAGAAGATAGTGCGGCTCAGGGATGACAAGTCCAAGTTAAATTTACCATCAAAAATAAAGATTCAGGAAAAAACCCTGTATTCATGATGCTTAAAATATTGTTCACTTTTATAATCAGGAGGACATCCGAGTACATGTGGTCACATGCTATATCTAGTACAGAGAAAGCTCTTAGAATAGAGGCTACGTCTAAACAAAGCCTATGGCTAATAGAAGTGGTGTGTGTCAAACTATGCCTGAGTAGAAAGGGGCACAAGAATATGAAAAACAGGGTAATGCAAGTAGTAACAAACAGGTGGTTAGCCCGCAAAAGATGATAGATAGTCAAGCAAAGTCTGAAAGCATTTAATGATATAATTAGCAATCAAGAATGCCAATTTTGCAGTTGAAAGACTTCCATGATGATCTAAGCACATTGAAATGGGTTATATTATCAATGTCCAAAATGGCAAATTTGACAATCAGAAACATCAAGCAATCAATTTTTTGAAGGCCAAATATAATATAAGTCTTTAATTCTGAATGCTTCCCTTTCATTTTATATATTTGTTTTTCAACAACCCAAGATACATGTATATCTTCATTGAAGAGTGGCTTGGCCATGCGTGCCCCTCTTGAGAATATATGCTGCAAGAATTCATATGGTCTAGTGCGAACTCTAGCTGTGCAAGTAAATACCAACCTAGCCGTTTCGCAAGGGCATATGCGTCTTATGGCTATTCACTTCATCCTGGGGGTGCTCACCTGGGATTACAGCCAGTTATTAGTGTTGTCTGTAAAGTACATAATATGAATGCAAACATCTGTTTGCCAAAATTCTCCCGCTAAAAAATGGTTTCCTCCGATATATTTGATGATAAGTAAAATTTGCTTAAATTTGGAAAAAAAATATGAAATTGAAATCACACAAAAATATAGGTGGGGGGAACAAAAAAAAGTTTTACATACATATTCTTTGCAACATTATTTCCAGAATTGAACATAACAACATGTTCATATAAGTGCCATCTATCAGGCAGCCTAGGCAAGGCGCGCAACCATCCGGTCCCCCCAACCACGCCCGTTTCCCCCAGCCATTTACATTTGTCCCCTCACCGCTGTCCCCTTGCGTAGCACCACCCCATGTACTGCATTATGAACACCATATTAGTTAAAGTGGCCTCCATCACCGACTCTCAAATACCCGTCTTGCCCCGTGTCTTTTCCCCTTTCTCCAGGTAACCCCGGTCCCCTGCCCACACATTTAATCAAGATTTTTGCAAAGGTTTTCTGACCTGTTGGACTCTGAAATCGGGGCGACAATTTCACCACAAGCATCTTTTTTAAGAGCATAATCAGAGAAAAACTTGGCCTGATGTATGTTCCAGATATCATACATTATTGCTTACTACACTTTATTTAGGCAGTATGAAACCATACACATTTCAATCAAAATGGCTCGTAAAACATACAAGATAACTAAGTAGAATCAAAATCTCAAAGTGGTACTCACTTACCAACTTTTCCTCAACTCCCCATTTCCTTACGTTCCCAAATTCCACCTCAAAATGCTCCTCAAGAATCAAACATTTAAGAAGTAGCACTTGGTTTATTTGGATGCTGATGCAGGTCATTTGGGGGACAACTCTCACGACAATATTTTCATCAGTCAACTCATCCACTCTGGTCAGCAAAGTCAACTGGGTAACAATATAGACTCTATCAATCCAGCACCCCCTGGGGTAACATTATTCTATGAAAGTAGAGGTTCGTTTAAACATGTAGTAAATCATCAGAAAACTACTATCTATCTGTCCACTGAGCATCAGTATGGAGGATTGATATTCGTTGGCCACTGACTCCAGGCAATTGCGGGGATAAGCTTGGAATAGGCCTTGTTGAGAAGTTTATTTTATTTATTTGTGGGTGTGGGCATGCACTTGTGTGTACATGGTGTGTCTGTGGTGTATTGCAGTGTGCGTGTGTGCAACATGCACACATGCATGTATATGCTGCTGCGGGCGTAGTAGGAGAGGATTTCATTTGCACACATTTAGTGCATGATAATTTAACAAGGATCTTATGGAATAATCAAAAGTGGCAAAAATGTTGTATTCCAGAAAAGTTTATTTTATCAAATCACCAAAGGGTCTTGCATAAAAAGAACAGTAGGTTCCTTTATGGTTGCATGTGAGTTACCACACCAATTGAAAACACACACACATTCTAATTGAAAAATTTTTTGTTTGTTGGAATTGTCCACACCTTTTTGAGACATTTAGTTTGAACTACCAGGAACATTAAATGTGCAATCAGTGATTCACAAAACAGGGTCCTGAAAATGGGAGAAAATCAAATTTTTGGCCCGGATGTACAGTTCCTATCACAAAGATTCCCATCTGAAAGGGAAAGCTGAGCTTTCTTCGTACAACAATTGCGCCAAATTGTAATTTCCATTGAAGCAAAAAGGAAATTATGGTTAGAGAAGCATATAAAATCATCTTTGTTTTAAAGACATTTCTGTAGCCCAATACATGGAGAAAAGAAATAGAAAATCTATGAGTGTCTAATTCTCTATGAGATCACTACATTGATCACACAAAATAATGAGCCTGAAATCTCTCAATGCACCTTTTAACAGGCCATGTGAACCTATCTACATGTACAATATGCACTGTCGACATGTGTCACAACAATGATGAAGATCACTGTAATAAAATGAAATTGTATTACCAAAAGAGAAAAGAAAGATCCCAGTCTGCTCTTTTTAGCCCATAATTTTTATCCCTAACCCTGGACCCCATTGAAGGTGAAGCAAGGTTGACAACCTAAAAATTGGGACAAATAGACTCAAATTTTTCACTGTAAAGCTAAGGTTATACTACTGCACTTGTATCAAAAAAGTTCATTATTCGTCACAAATATTAAAAAAATATACTGTCCTGTTAGTCCTGTAGTTAATAATTTGGATGTGTATAAAATTATAAATTCCAACTCGGTTAGACGTCGAGTGTAAAAAAAAGATACACCCAATTTGGCCACTGCGGATTGGGCCACCCTTTCATAGTCCTGGCCTAAATACCTAAATTTCATGAAAAAGTAGTCAAGTTGAAATCTGACACACACGGTATACTTTTCTACACGTCCTAAGTTCCAATTATAATACATCTGTAAATGTTATTCTAATACCCGTAATATTTGGGTGAAATAAATTGTGGTTACTTTTTTCTGAGGACACCATACTCACCCTAATGCTTACTAAAAGACGTCAGAGACTGTCCGTGTTCAATCCAGAAAATTTTTTTGCAAGGATTTATTTTGATTTTGCAAGCCATTATTAGGCATGGAAATATTTAGTACAGAGAGTACTGCATAGTATTTATGAATCACAAATTTAAGAAACCACTTAGGGGCTTAGACCCTTTTTCAAAGTAAACAGAGTAATTAAGATTGCCTCCAAAAATTAGTCCCACCAAAAAATCACATCTACAGTGACATGACCACTTTTTGACACATGCTTGAATCTGTTTCACAGTGAAAAACTGTCCCCTCAATCTCACTTTCATAGTCACAAACAAACCTGTTCCAAAACTTTGGTTTCTGAACATGAATACCAAACATGATAAATCCAGGTTTAAAGGTTTGGTGACCATGCCTTTTATCTACTTCACCAAGTTCGCCCTGTTTATCCACTCTTTGTGGTAATGGTTGATAGCTAAACTAAAAGCTACCATTCCTTTTACAATATAGCGGATTTTAAGCGTGTAGTGAGTTCTGCTAGCGTACTACGCACGGCCGGTGATTGGGTGAAGTGGACCTTGACAACAATGATTTGCGATTTGCTGCTGAGGGGCTCAATCGTGCGCGATCTGTGCACAATTGGCATAGCCCCGGCCCCGGAAGGGGATGACGACTGTGGACAGGTGTTTAACGGAATTGTGGCTTAGACTTAAGTATGACAAATGAAGATCAGGTATTATCGTGAGGAGAAGCATATTCCTACATAAAACATTGATGGTCTATGAAGGTATCGTCAAGGGCCCTAATTATAGCTGTTGCAAATGACCTTACACATGACCCTGTGTTGGGGTCGGGGGAGGGTAATGAAGTGGAAAAGGGTAGGTAAAAGTGCAGCCAATATGGTCGCATTTTAAACCATACTAGAAACAATGGCGTAATTTTTTGCACATCTTTATAGGATGGGTCATTTCCCCAATAAATAATTACTTAATATTATTGGCCACTCTTTTTAAACAGTAACCCTCAAGACAAAGACCAATCCTTTCCGAAATCAAGACAGTTTTGTCAAAATCTGTGATTTTGGGCCAAAATAGTTTTAAAATATCAAAATTTTGGAGTTTCCCCCCCCCCCCAAAAAAAAAGCTACTCCCCCAAAAAAAATCCCCATCCCGAAAAAAGAAGCTGGCGGTCGGTGCCACCACTGATCTCTCTTGCATAATTATTTTAGTTGCTGGTTGATAAATCTGGTTACTACTGTACATAAAAATGATTGTTTGTGTGCTTCAAACCTGATTGTTTTTAAAATTGCCATCTTCAACTTTTCCTACATAGACCTCCACACAAACTATTGATTACTAGTTTCAGAAAGCACAAAATCCTCAGAAATAGAGAAATTAATAATGTGCACCAAAAACCAAGTTTTAAGGTACCCCTCCATTACCTCAGCATGTACCACGGAGTCACAAAACTCTAAGGGTTGAAACTCCGGAGGTGGCATATTTAATCCAATTATTTTACTTCACTCCAAATTTTGTCCACACGATGGCAAAAAAAAACTCTGGACATCATCACCCTGACCCATTTCCGCCGCTTCTCATATTAGAGTGTAGACCGGAAGTCAAAATACACGGAAGATGGGGACTTCCCGAGTGATACTTAAACACAGAATTTTGACTTGTGAGTGTCACCTCAGCTCACTATCCCCCGAAACTGTCCACACGGCACGACACTCCAAACAACAACTCCGGAAGTGTTTATCGGAGTTGAGCTTCACCCCTAAGGTTTAGGGGGATAAAACCGCGCTAGACCCTCGATAAAACTTGAAGTGTAAAACCCTGAAGGCGTTTTCAATGGAGTTTAAAACCCTGAATGCATCCACACGGCCAGAAACCCCGATCGGCACTCCAGAGTTCTGAAAACGCCGAGAGTTCCAGCCTCCAGGACAAGACTTATAAATTATGATCCATGACCTAAATAGGTAAGGTGAATATGCTCATGTTATCAATCACTCTAAAACCTCACCTTACCTTCGGGCAGAGGGCGTTTTGAATTCAATCCCATGATGCATGCAATGTGCCTATACTGTACGTACTAAAACATGTCAGTATTAGAGGATAAAAAGTGTTCCAAACGTTTTAAGAACAAAGCATTTCATAATCATGCCAAAAAAATCCAAGTACTAACGCTTTGTGGGCTAAAATGAGCGTTAAAAGTCAGTGTTTTTAGGTTAAGAATAGGATTTTGTATTGTGATCACAGACCCATAGAGGTGACAAAATTTCCAGTAAAACTGGTGCATGTGGGATGCCTCAAAACAGCCCTGCAATTCTGGGCAACAGTTTGTTGATATTACCACCCAGTTTTATCAGCAGGGACTTCACCTCTGACCTCTGGTTATACCTGGAATTTGGACATGTGTAGGTACTTATTGGTACCCCTGTCCACAAATATCAGATTAAAGGCATGAGGTATACTAATACCAATCCCAAAATGCAATGTGATTTGGAAATACCATATGGTCAGTCCTGGGGTAAGGCCTAAAAAAAATTCGTTTGATTGGCGTAACCCGACCCGACCCTATTTTTACCGCCCGACCCTAAATATTTTTATTTTTTTGTGTGCAAAAAAAAAGTTAAAACGCTTGGGATGTTGGAAAGGCAAAAACAGGGGAATTTAATGGACGTCATACTTCGGTACTTTAAAGGATTGCAGGACCATCAAAATGACAAATACAAAGCTGTGTTACAGAAAAAGTGAAGATGTGCATTTGTTTTTGTATGGTGTATTTATTTGTGTTCTGGTATGTGAACACAAAAAAAAAAAAAAAAATCCGAACTACTACCCTATTTTTTTTCTTATGTTACGCCAATCAAACAATTTTTTTTTTTAGCTAATTGTTCATCATTTATGGGGAGTGGAAGTAAACTTTTTTCAGCCTAAAATGTTTGTATTCTTCATTCGCTTTCATCAAGCAAGAGTGTGATGACGGGCTTACAATACCACAGGTGCCCTGGTCTAAATAATCCGTTATGGAATATTGAGTTAGTTCACTCCAAGAGAAGTATAAGTAGCTTCCCACAATGCATGCTCCTGGAGATTTTTGTACAGGTAGTCATGTGGAATCGTCACAGTATGATGAAAATGTAAAAAACACGTTTGTGATCAGTATGTTAATTAGCCATGTTTATCGCTAACCGATTCACATCAGTACTCTGTTACAAAAACCACCATGAAGCAAGGGCCACTTGGGGGAAGTTACTTGATATATCTATTGTCACTCCTATAAAAAAAAATAAAGCATTCACTCAATATATTGATTAGTGACGTAGGCATAATGGACAAAATGACAAAAACCAAATTTATTTCTCTTATAGGATTTTAAGTCACCACCGCCTTTTAGCTCAAATAGGCGGAAAAAATACAATATGCATGCTTATTAGCCTGTGGTAGTAATCTGAATCTCTGATAGATTATGTTTCCTTCTTTTGTTTTAATGGACAACATATCTCTGGGTGAGGATAAAAATAGTGCAATATTAAAACACTTGAATTTCTCCATAGTGAATTTGTACTTCCAGGGGCCTCCGTTCAAATCAGTAAACATATGGAAGCCATACCAATATGAAGAACCAATGGAAGGTCAGGATTTTCTCCAAGATGTGGTTGCCATAGCAACCGCAAATGAGGCATGAGGTAGGAAGACACTTCCCTCAATAGAAAAATTGTCCCCCGTTCACATTTATGATCTAATACGGATCTCAGGTGAGGGTAAGAGGTCTTAGATGAGATGGCTCACTTTGGTTTAGTTAGAGCATCTCAATTGTAATGTCAGCATGTTTAGGCAATCTTGGGTCAGTGACTCATGAAATAACTATCCTTGTCTATCAAATTTGCAAACAGGATGTGCACAGTGAGTGGCAGTATTAACTAAACTTGGCCATCACCACCCCACTGTCCTAAATGGCAAAAAAAACGGGGAAAAAAAACAGGGTGTTATGCTTAAAGCCAGGCCTGATGATTCTTAGGGCATATTTTCTTGAGAAGCGATCTTGCCATCTTCCAGAAAAGAAAGTTTCGAAAAAAAAATGGGCCTTTCTATTTTTTTTTCTGTCTCAGAATATCAATTCTCAGTTGCCAAAAAAATTAAAAATATGCTTGTTTTAGACCAAAGCTTCTCGTTGGTCAATGGACTCATTGCTCACAAGATGAAATATTGAATGTGGAATCAAAGTATTTTATGTAGGCTTACTAGTCCCGGGCTACTAGTACCCGGTCTCAACAAATGCCATACATACATTATTTGAGGGAATAGGGAAAGGCGACAAGCAGCATTTCCTGCAGAATTAAAAGGGTAAACCAATTAATGAGCATATACAAAAAATTGTTCGTTGCTCACAAATATTGTCACCAAATGTTAAACAATGTTAGACGGCAGCTTTCATTGTAAAGGCATCTCAGTTTGCTTCAAAGCCCAAAGGCCTTCTCTGAGATTGCCACTATACATGCGCAGCATTTAGACCTTTAGTATCAAATATACAACGGCTAACACAGTATGAACTTAAATTTGGGGGATTTAAATGATTTGATACCCTTTAAGCTGTCTACATGTAGACGCATGTTAAAATACTCTTGACAGTATGTATGGCCGGTGGAAATGTGACCTGGGGGATGCTGAGAAAGAAAGAAACGAGAAAGCCCTGGGATGTTGTCCTACAATTTTTAAACTGAACATTATTGAAAAAACTGATAGATGCTTTTGCAAAGTATGGATTCAAATGCGTTATCAGGAGCATAACAGGGGGCAGAGGGGCAAATCCAGTTTTGAGGCACATTTCGAGGTTGGAGGTATTTCTGAGGCAAAATTTTCTGGTTAGAGGTGAAATTCCCCAGGTAAGCAGGTGGAAAAAGACCTGATTTAGCATGATTTCGAAGCTTTTTCATCCTGGTCGAAGCTCCCTGGGGTGGCAACCGGCCCCCTGCTGCCTCCCCCCCCCCCCCCCCCCATGTTACAATACTGACTGTGCCCAATAGGAATTTGAGTTTAACCCATTTTGCAAACTTTGGCTTGAGGCCTAAATTTCAAGTGTTATTTGCCAGAAAATTTACCCTAATAGTCCCTGCAGTTTGGAGGGAGAACAAAAATGGGAGAACACTCTACAACTACATGGGTGATGACACTCACAAATATATAAGTAGCACCTTAGTAGACTGAAACCTCCTCACACATAATAACTATTTTCGTAACTTTTCGGATATGGGTTCAAATCTAGTCATCGGCATGTGGACCAACATCAGAGATACTGTAACCAATACCAAAAATACATTTACTACCTATAGTTATTATGCTTTGATTAAAGAGGAGGGGACCTTCTCCCACAATGCATTTCTTCCAAAACATTTGACACTTGTTCATGAGGCTTATCGTGTAAAAACACTAGAAATGAACAACACTCATCCAATCTGTAAATTTTAAGTACTCTTGGTCACTGTGAAACGGGGCAAAAAAAGTATTGGAAGAAATGCATGGTGGGAAGAATGCTACCCATGGTGGGAAAAAGTGGTGAATCTAGGAAGCTCCTTCCCGGGAAATTTGACCATTGGAGGAAATCTTGCTTTTAAGATAAAGAACAACATAATAAAAATGGTGGGGAAATCTATGGAAAATGTGACTATTTTCAAGGAAATAGCATTTGTTTCAAGCCTGTCGCTACCATTCTCCTTGATAGGTTCAAGCAACTCCATGTGTTTTACCAACACTAAAAACCGGACCTTTCTTTGTGCTCTTTTTAGCACATGAAAAGAACTTGGCGGACTCTTTGACATGATCTTGACTGGTGGCTTTGTTTTTACTTGGAAACACTTCTGTAGCCCATGTATTGATAGGCAAGCATGAAAAAAAAATATTTGTTATTTCCCGGAAACCAGCTGACTTTTTTTCCAAAATGTAATGTTTTGCAATTTCAATTTCCCTCTCAATACTGTTTATACCAAAATTTCCTGGAAGAAGTTCCAAAAGTCCCAGTTTTCCTGCCATGTGATAGTATAGTAGAAGTCTATATAACAATGCTTATGGATGAATGGCATTTTTCTTAGAAGTAAAAAATAGTTCACAGAGATGTGATTGTGAATGTTCAGCAATTTAGAGGTGGGAAAGTCCTGCTATATAACATGATTGATTTCAAATAACCCTCAATGCTCTCCTGAGGACTCCAAGTATCTGATCTTAATGTTTGGAGGAAATGGTTAATGACATAGTCTAATAAGTGTGAATTCTATTAGCTAACTTACTTGAAATTGCTTAAATACTTTAAAATTAGCTTACCGGTAATGGTTGCATAAACCTAGTCTTGGGGCTTTCGTTAAATTTTGAAGTAAAACTATAAAAAAGGTCTCGGCTTTCCATCTTTAATATTAGTATAAAAAATATGTAGACCTATACATCGATGTAATAGGAATCGATTAAAATACAAATTTGTAAATACAGAATTTGGGGTGTACCAGCAAGCCAAGCAATCAAAATTACTGATAAAACATTTTAATTTCGGGGGTACTTTTTTCGCGGGAATTTGGATTGTGGACATTTTCGGAGTATTAATTTTGCGAATTTGAAAATTTTGTGATGATCTGATTACTTGGGCAATAATTTCGCGAGGATTTAATTTCGCGATTTTGTTACCCGCCGAACTAAAGTACCTCGCGAAATTAACATGTTTTACAGTACATGGTTGGTTCAGGTCCACATTCAAGGACAGCCACCATCCCCTCTCACAATCAAATGATACCTATATGATATGATCCTATTAAAACTCACTCTTAGTCATAATTATAGAATCGCCAGCAATTTGAAATAAGGTACTCAAAATAGCACTTATCAATGAACTTATGCTTTACTCAGGAATACGTTACATATGTCAAAATGTTCAATTCATTAAGTCAAAATAGACCATCTAGAGACTTGAGGACCCTCAAGGTTTCACATGTACAAGTATCTTTTACTAGACATCACTCCAGAGGAAATTAATAGCCTATGTTCATGTTCAATATCAATTCCCAATGATGACTGCATATGCCTACAAAATTACGTTAAAAATATTAGCCCTAACTTCCAACATAGGGTAAGTCACCAAGTGCATAGGCACAAAGTATTTTAATAAAATGCATGGCAATGAGATTCCATTTTACTTGTTCATAGAAATGTTGATTAAATATAATTATGACAAGATACTACTTTTCAGTTGACCTTCCCAAAAACACTGAATCATTTTCAGTGTAATTCATGACAGGTGTACATAAGATCACAGCAAAATTCCCAGAAACCATCCAGGTTCACTCAAGGGCATTTCGACAGCAGAAAATAGGTAAACTGATGGGAAATGTAGTTGGTTTAAACCAATTCACACTGGTTACAAGGCAATGTAAGAGATTTGACTTGGTGAGGTTTGTGTAGTTATGTTTGCTTACTTTTAAGTTCCAATTTTTATCTAATCCATAAATGTTTAATTTTTGGAGGTTGATGAAGAAATGGTTAGACCCCACCTGCCGTGGAAAAAGAATCAAAGACTTTTTGGTAAGGACCTAAGTGGTTAAAACCAGATTTTCTCTTGGTTAGACCAGTTGCAACTTAGCATTCACTGTTTCAATACTCTTACCCTGTTCAGTGTAAGGTGGAACCTGACCCATTCTTTTGCCACTTCCCCCACACGTTTGATTGGAGAAGAGGCGTGCCAAAATGTGCTACGGTATATTTACCCTAGGGTGGCAGTATGACATTGGTCTTCCCTAGGGTTATCTCAATGTACTTTATCAAAGCGTCATGTTTCATCTTATAGTGAACACACTATACACACTGGTATTCGATGTACCTCCACAGATACGATGTGCTGGTTTCATATGCACGTCATTTGTACTAATCCGTGCATAATTTTTTCCCCTGTATTCTAATGGAACACCAAGATTACCCGGTATTTTACTTTAAATGTCGAATTACATTGTAAAGTGGACAGTGTTAAAAAAATTTCAGTTTCAAAGATATTGCTGACTGTCAAACTTTTCCAGATGTGTGCCTATATGCGTGCAAGCATGTGCCTGTGTGTGTGGTGTGTGTGTGTGTGTTTGTGTATGGTGAATGAAAGCACGGTACATAGCATCATTAAGCATTTTAGTTTGTGACGTTACAGGTTGAGGGGCAGCCAGGAGACGAGGAAAAGTGGCGGCCAATTTTAACATTTCCCTTTTTTTGAAGTGTGACTGCATCATGCACGGTGCATGTGGTGTAATATTATTCCACATTTTATATCACTTTGACCATGATCTAATTCTGTACCTCACAAACTTGGAAATTTATTTACCCTCGTAAAGTTAAATTCCTTCCATTAGAAACTGGCCTGGCAACAATTACAACTGGCAACGTCCCTAGCATGAGGTCTCATTTATTTTTTGTAATTGTATTGATCAAAGCAAAAGGGTCAGCTATTTTTCTTGCTCCCTACCAACAACATTCCGCCAACCGGATCTGGTGATCATTGCAAACACATTCCAGCCTAGATTCGGATATTCGTTAGTGCCAATAAATTAAATGAGAAATCTATTAGAAAAAGGCGTTGGACATGCAATCATGCATATATTCTAAATCTAGTGCTGATCAACCATTTTCCTAAAAATTGTCCAACTCTTAGGGTTATAGAGGACTAATTGAAGAGAAAATGCATTCTGCGTACTGCGTGTCCGTTTGCGGTGCAACTTACACAATCACAGTCAGAAGCGTAGGGAAGATTCTTCCTTCGGTGCCGCAAGATGCATGCACCAGTGAAGTTCGCCACGAGAATGATGCGGTTTTAGTGTAGTTTTGCATCGTTTCAATGTGTCAATTTGAATCCATCAAGGGAATCCTGGGCCGTTTTCATATAGGTGTGGGGGTAGGGGTAAGGGTCACCGATTGCAGACAAACGCCCATGTCCGACATTAAAAAGAGTAGCGACACAAAAATGTTAGATAGGTGTGTAGGGGAATACTATTGTACCATGTTTTTAATGCGTGCACATGTGATCTTCTGCCCTGAGGTACGAATCATGACTTGCAGTTCTAAATTGGTGGGTGTTTATGACGATCATGAAAGAAATTGTCAGAAACTCTGTTCCATTACCTTAAAGAGCTAATATCTCGCAATTTCCAAAATGAGACAAAATGCCAGGCATTGAATCCTAAATGTATGGTAGTTGTATTAGAAGTTTCCTATAGGTAAAGGGCCTTTTTCGCCTGGAGCCAGAAAGAAAGGGATGCTTTCGAGATCATTAGCTTCAAAAAAAGAACCCGATTTTTTAGGAAACGGAAAAATATGAAATGGTGTGGAGAAAGTTCTCTCTCTCGCTCGCTCGCTCGCTCACTCACTCACTCCCTACTCACTCACACCCCTCACTCCAACCCCCTCACTCAACTCATCGACCCACCCACCCACCATCCCTGCCAACCCACCATCCACTCCACACAGAAGTTTATTGCTTCTGTCCAAGAGCCAATTCTCTTGCGAACACGTACTAGGCATGGTTTGCCGCTTATACGTGCGTCAATACGAAGCGAAGCTGTGCTTGGGTTCATGCAACAGGATGCACTGAAGCAAAAATTCAAGTTTGAGACCATATTTCATTGTTTTTCTCGAAAACTAGTCCGTGCACCCAGTTTTATTGGTGCGACGATAAGATCTAAAAAGATTATTACATAGTAGAAAAATCAAAAATCGTTAGATTTGTTTATATTTCTTGCCTGGAAAATGGCAAAATTTTTCTATTTTACCATAGAGATCTCAGATGGTCACCTAATCAAAGTTAAAATACCAAAATTCAAAAATTTAAGAAAATCCTCGATTATTTTAATTATCCTCTATTCCGCTATAACCCTTAATTGATGTTCCAATAGAAACTCCGCAAATAGGAAAGCTATTAAAACCAATCTAAACATTAATAAAATAATCTCCCCATCTTCCTCCCATTATGACCCTTCTCATGTATAAATTTCATGCAATAAATTAGGTAAAAAAAAAAAAAAAAAAAAAAAAAAAAGAAAAAAAATCTAAAAAAATTTTAAAATAAACAAAAGCAGCAAAAGTATCATCTAAGATAATCAACCACTTGAATGCCTACATACAAGAAACAAATTGGTCTTAACTTCAGTTCCAGAAACACGCACATCATTTTTTGGACCTTTTATAAAAGACAAAAAGCCTTCTCAGGGAACATTGTAGGGTAATACGAAACTCAGTTTTAAACTACCAGCTACAATGGCATAGGCATTGCACAACTAAAAACTTAAGTTAATAAGTTAAAAGTAGTTTTTATTTATCTAGATTTTTTTAATGGAAAAGTTCATGCACACAAAGATGACAAGAAAAATAAATTTTGCCTAGTCTATTTGTATTGCTTCAAAGGCCGGCATACACAATGTACATGCTTATGAAAATTTAGATTTTTATTTTTGTCTTTTTAGAGCAAACAAACAGAGGAACAGAATCTGAAAAGACTTTACAAATTGAAAAATAGTTAAATACAACAAATTCAACAAATAATTGTTTGTTGAGGCGAATGTACCTACAAAGGCCATGATCAGTGGTTGAAAAAATGTAAATTTCCCGGAAGATAGTCGCATTTTATTACAGATTTCCCCTATATCTTATGTAAAATTTCCCTCCAAATGGCCAAGTTTCCCTCCACATGGCCAACTTTCCTGGGAGGAAGCTTCCCAACTTCCCCACCTTTTCGAGCCATGGCCCAGATAGAAAAATTCTGTTTGTTATATCTTCAAGTCAAGAAAGCGTGGAAAATTGCGCAGATGGATATAATGCACTACAGAGGTGTTTTCAATTCCATTCGGCATGTATGTATGGGGACCAAGGCGTCAAAATACTTTTTGCGCTGGGGGGGGGGGGGGCTATTTGAACGAATTTGCCTCAAAAAGTAACCCTCGTAGTACATTTTACCATATAGGCCAAAATTTCTCGGGGGGGGGACATTTTGTGAAAACTGAGGCTAATCGCCCTTAGCCCTCGTGTATTTTGCATCCTGCTCGTTATGGTTTAAACTTTGTCCAGACTTGATGGTATCATATTTTTCTTGTCTGGTTACAGAGATGCAAGCCACAACCTTGCAACGTATTCCACATTGCAGTAGGCCTGCCTCAACCTAATATTGAATATTAGAGAGTCAGATTATTAGCCTTTTAGGTATAAGTGTACAATTTGCACTCAATGACCCCGTAAACACTATCAAAATCTCTTAGTAACTAAGCGTTAACGAAGATTAAAAAATTTGAAAAGTATAGTGTGTACGCTCTTCCCTATTTAACGAAGATAATTTTGCTTAATTCAACGAAGCAATTCAGCTTCTTCAATTAAGCGACTGGTTATTTCGATGAAGAGATTACTAGTGTGTACGCACACATCATTGAATTAAGAGGGTGATGTGTGTTGGTTACATACCAAGGCCCTATTTCCAGTAAGCCACATTGTTTCAATCTTTGTTAGTTTTCTGTTGTGTGGACGCAATTGTATTTTAATTAAATGTAGTTTTACGCACCTATTAACTAATCAAGGTTAACTAATCTTCGGCGAAAACGCAATTTTTCAGGTGTACGGGGTAATTTCAGATATTAGATGGATGAACTTGAAACAGCATCACTCACCAATGGAAAGAAGGAACTAATTGTCCTGGCTTGTTGAAGTTAGAGACAATGATACTTGTAACCTAAAATGTTGTCAGGCAATATTATCCCAATAACATCGGCTGTATCATTAAATGCATGAAATGTATTCCATGATCAGGTACAGAGTTCATGAAGTCCATTACAGTGTATCCCAGGAAAAAAATCCATTTCTTACAAGGACAAATTTAACTTCATGGTGTTTTTTCTATTGGTCAATAAGCAATTGAAACTTTCGAGTCAACTGGCCTCCTATCAATAATTGGAACCAGTCAACCAAGTAACAGGGGTTACCAAATTTGATCCTGATGCATAAACCTTTCTATGACAGCTGATGCATAATACAATGGGATTCATTCACCCATTGAAATAATACAGAGCGGTGTTATTTACCCACATCCAACAGACTGGAACATAAATAATCCACCATTTAACAACAAACACGCACAATTTGCATGGAGCATCTGTACTATCTTGCAAGAGAAATTTTAATTGTCCCTGACAAAATAGTTGTAAAATTTCCCTTTGACTTACTGTCCTAGATTGCTATATCAAATTTTATTTGCTTTGTTTCACTGGCATGAATACAGTACTCCCTAAACTTGACATTTCTGTAGATTTTTTTTGGTTTAAAGGTATGGGGAGTTTAATATATTATTACAAAAATATCCACCTCATTTTGTTTGATTTACTTGTAAGTTGGTAAATAGCCCACTGATAATGTTCTCTTGGAAAAGGAAATCATGTGGAATGCACTGAATCTTTTTGAGAACACACTACTTGAGTTCATTTTATAACATGGTAAGCTTAACTGAGGGGGGGGTGTCCCCAGGCCATATTGCTAAATACCCGAAGGGGGTACCCCCTTCCCAAGTAGGCCTATATCATTTCCAGAAAGAATTATCCCACTAAATATTTATTTTAGAACACTTTTAGTTCACACCAACACCCGATCAATTTATGTTTGATCTTAACTAAATTAACAAACCGCTGGCATTCAGGGTAATTTAGGATAAAAACAATAGACAGACTGACATTCGATGGGAGTAGAGGGAATGCCAACCAACTCCAAAGCCCCCCCCCCCAATTATCGGGGTTAGTGGGACCTGCTATAATCACCATTTATTGGTCACTTGAAATAATAAAACATACAATTGTTGTTATTATTATAACAGTTCAGATACCAAACAGTTAACACCAGAGGCCAAGCAGGGGATATTCCTGGGCAAATTCCACTACAAAACATCTCTTTTTGGCCATTAAGGTGTGTCATCCACACGATAATTTCCCCTAATTTACTCAAAGGTTGATCACTAGCATCCCATTATGATCTCTAATGATTTCAGCGGTAATTGTTCAAGTCAAGAGTATTGTCATGACGTACAATGGTAATTGGCAAAGAAAGCACTTATCTGTTATTTGGGTGGGTTGCTTATTCCTTTGTAGTCCAATAGCTTAGCGTTATTCAGTCAAATAGAGGGCATTCAATAATCTGATTGTTGTTTTTTTTCAACTTAAAGCCCTTCCGATAAATCTCCAACAACTCTATCCCAAATTTTCTCACCTGTTTTAATCATAATAGAAACTCCCTTAAGATATGTGGGCCTAAATACACACTAGGGGGCAGTAATTAAATATCAAGATGGAGTTTCCATGCCAACTTTGTCATCTGTGAGTTCCATAAAGTCTTTGCAGCTGCATGGATTATGCAAATCTGCGTAGGAATTCTGCAGCAACATTTTGGAAAGCCTAAAAGGTTTTATTTTTACACCTTACCGTAGTGAAATTTTTCTTTAGGGTTAGCAACTTAGCCTTAAAAAAGTTAAGCAAGCCTTAAGGTTTAAAAAAGCCTATTTTAAAAAAACACCTTTTTATATAACCGAATGATATTGGTATTTGTTCCGTTGTCCTTTGGGGACCCAAGCCGGAAAAAGTGTGGAATTCGGGATTGACATTCCCGGGAAATTTTTGTCCTTTAAATAAAGAAATACATAAGAATTAAAGGGAAATTTTGAAATCTTGAAGGGAAATTCTGAAATCTTTGATAAGATTTTGATATCAGATGAAAGGCCGTATTTTTCTCATTGATGTCCTGAAATTTGAGCCCTCAAATCCATTTCATTCCAAAGATATAAAAAAAAAATTGCCATTTTAATGGTTAACCATCAATATTACTTAGCACCTGGGCTTTTGCAATATTTCTTCTACCAAAAAAAATGCAAATTTGTTTCCCACAATACTTGATGGGGCGTATGTGCAAGTGCCAGGCTCTCATATCAACTTATCAAGTAGAAAACACAATCATGACAATAGACATAAATCGGAACAAGCACCTTTAAAAATATTTCATGGAATTTATAAATTTAGAAATTTGTAGTATACCCAAGTTTTTATGGTATCTGCTACAGCTGTCAAGCCTTCAAGGAAGACTTCATAATAATTTAAAAGGGGCATCAAATCGTAGGTTCAAACCATGCCATGGTATGATGTTTTTCAAATGATGGTTGGCACATTCATGACCTGAGTTCATGACTTTTATTTGGACTTCATCAATCATTCATTTTATGTTTGTTTTTTTGTGTTTGTCTCTGTTTTTGGTTATGTTTATTTACCTATGTAATATTATATATCACCCCTTACTTGTATCATTTTTGTAATATTGAGATATTTGACTTGTATGTATTACAGGGCCAGCAATAACCATAAGCCCTATCGGGTTGTCCATTACTGGTCCTAGCATATCATATCCCTCACCAGTTCATCTTATTACAGTCTGCAATTGATTTTTTATGTATTATTATATAATATACTGTATTATACATTTCTGTCACGTTCGATATGTTATGCTGAATAAACTGAACTTGAACTTGATTGAACATAAATGGCATGTTCAATGTTGGCCCTTGCCTAAACCAGTTTGGAAAAGGCTTTACAAAAATAAACATGTAAACAGCCCAAATATCACAATAATCTATTCATGTAATACTATTAGTATTGTTACTGTAAGCAAACTTCAATACACGCACAAACTACACAAAAGACCGAATTCAATCAAAAACAAAAAGTGAACACACACAAACACTTGCTCGTATGTACTGCACAGCGCACACAGTGACTGACAGTGCGTCTTGTGTGGGCGTGTGCTAACCGCATCATCACACAAATCAGTCCACTTACCCTGGCTTTATCCATCCTGCTGCCCTCCAACACCACAACTATAAATCCCAAGAGAGTTTTATCCTTCCTTAAGTCTCAGTGATAGCTATCCTAGTGTATATTCAAGCCGGAAATGCGAATTTTATCTTCCAGATGAATATAATTCCTCAATCCCATTGTAACTCTGTAATCCGGAGTTCATTAGATCGTGAAAAATAAACATCGATCAATCGCATGTGTAATCACTCGATTCAGAACTTTGTATTTTCCACATGAAAAAACTAATGCGGTGAAATATCGGTTAAATGCTCAAACACAAGCGCACACACATCTCTCGAACATTATACCGCATAAATTTCCCATCATTATGTCTGAAATTAGGCAGAAGTGTACTGTTCTCCATTTATAGTATGTATAGCCAACCATATGGTTAATATTATGAAAATATTACAATTAAAACTCTCAAACAAATACCGCAAGATGAGCTAACTCTATGAAATATAGTGAGTAGAAACCTAATATGTGTAAAAAAAAGCGATTGAACGATAACACTTAATAACAGGGGGTTTACAAAAAGTCGTAAAACATTCACTTTTTTTTGTCAATAAAAGAAGTGAACGGTATTCTAAGTGGTTCGCCATAATTGGATAAGGAATACTTTATGATAAATTAAAAATACAAGCTTTTTGGACAAATGTAGTGGTCGGACTTATATAACCCTTGATAATCTGCCTTCCTACATAAATCAGATGGCCTGGTCAACGGTTTTAAGGTTAACTTAATTTCCATCCTCGCTACTGTAATGTTATTTTTGTGTAAGAAAAAAAATAATCTTCTGGGTGAATATCCATTTTATCTAACATAATATCACTTTTACGAATATTTTCGATATAGGTAATTTTCATTTAAATTTTTGTGTGTTTTGGTTTTGATCACTTTGATCATTATAATACAATCCCTGCAATACTTGACGTTTCATGAGCGCCCTCCGCGGTAACCGCATTCGTTCGTGTCATGTGTTGACTACGCGATAGGTTGAATGCAGATTTTTGTTGTACGTGTTTATATATTTGCAGATATGAATTGTGGCGTTAATTTTTCTTGATTTTTTAATAAGAGACATATTGTATGATTTTCAGCCTGTTTGGGGTGCCTGTGACAATTTCTTTCTTCATTCCTCGAGCCTCGGTCCCTGGGCCTAGACTAGGTCGGCCGGCACATATCCGATTTTTTTCACAGAAACCTAACCAACTTGGTATCGTGGAATAGAGAATTGAAAAGAAAGCCAAACTGCTTAAATGAACTTAATACCACCTTGAAGTACAAGGAAATTCTGATTTTTTTAAATTTTTTTGGTGTTCCTTTTTTCTCTGTCATTTTTTTTGCTATTTTTTTGTCATTTTTTGCTTTATTTTCGATGTACATGTGTTTTTAATTTATGTTAAATCTAACAAGCCTTTGGTATCAATGAACGAGTCTTGAAAAGAGAGGATCCAACAATGTATAAATAACCCAATTTGACCTCAAAGTATAGGCCGTTATGACTTTTTTATTATGTGGCCTTTTTTTATAATGCCTCCTTTTGCCTTCCTTTTTTTTTGTGTACATTAAATAAATAACCTTAAGGGCTTTGCCGAAAGTGTAGTGCAAAAACCGCACAGCGCGCGCACCGTACTAGCCTCCTGATTCCAATTTTCCTTGTTAAAGTCCTGGTAACTCTCATTGATTATAGATCGTTAAATAATCAATATTTGGGGCCGCGGACTCCTGACCTTGTGCAAATTGGGCAAAAATTTTTTGGTCATAGCTGTGCAGTCCCCTTATGCAAATTCACGTGCTTCACTAGGAATTATTGATTTTCAATCACCTTGGAGCCTTCTGACAGTAGGCTGAATTACCTATGGTTGAATGTTTGTTTGCATTTAGTTGTTTGCCAGCGGCGTTTTTTATTCCTTGTTCCCCGGCATTTATATATAACCCAGCACCCTTGTTCCGCACACATTCGAACTTGAACATTTCACCATATTGTTATACCACCGACCGTGAACCGCAACGTAAAAACTGTAAACAGTACTGATAGATAATCAATTTTTTTGCA
>JAMKCH010048102.1:0-29220 GCA_023653785.1 Ophioderma brevispina
GCCCCTTTAGATGTCGCAGAGCGACGCAATGTCCCGCCTTTAATGCGATGAGGGGGTGTCTGAGGGGGCCGGAGCAATATTTTAGGGGGCCTGTCAGCAGCGTGACACGGCTGACTCTTAAATCCGCAACTGGAGTCAAGGGGCTACTATCGAATCTGATCGAAACGGCATTATACCAGGCTACAGGACCATGTGACCTTGTTATTTATATATAATTATGTTTTAACGGTTCAACCAGGTTTTTCCGGCTGAATCTGAATCCGATAGGTGCCAGTCTGCCAGACGACAAACCATGAGCATTTTCGAGAAACGCAAAATTCAAATGCCACTAAAACACTAAAGCATCATTTGTAATATCAGAAGTTGTACTTTTTGTCTGTCCAGTCAAAACACCAATTGTGACCAATTAAACTATGATTCATGATGTATTAGCTTTCAATAATTTGATATCAATAAAATCAAAAACCATTTTAAATTGCTCCAAAATGGCAAAATTCATTAGTTTAATAAACAAGGAGCTGTAAAAAAAAAAATTTGGTATATCACTATAACCATTCAAGCGTTTAAATATCTTAACATATCAAAGTGATAGATATTGAGAGCAGGACAGAATTTGTACGTACATTTTCACCGGCCGAAATACCCTACATTTACGGATATCGCGAACAAAAAAAACGGCCCCAAAATGGCCTGAGTAAAAGGAAATACCGTGTATCCCCAAAAACGCAACACTGGTGTGGGACAGGCGCACTAAGTTTTGTAGTAAAGGTAAGGTGAGACTGTAGTAATATCCCTGAAAAATCATCGAGGTAGGATTTAATAGTTTTAAGATATGACCTCAACAATCAAGTAGCCCGCAGAACCTTTTACAAAAATGAGGAGCTGGTAACCACAAGATGGCAATGAAGAAACAGAATGGCAAATACAATATGATTGCATTCAAACATTTACTTGATTCAATCCAAAATTTACTTGCCAAATTTCTTGAAGAACAATTCTACTGAGTCAAATTACTGCATTACATAATTATTACTTAACTGATATGATAAAACATTAATTTATGGTGATAAAAATAGATTCAAGAACGACCATCAAATTATACTAGTCATAGACAAACTCCAATTACAGAAAATGATAAAGTGTGGGCTGCCACCTTTCTTGTTACGAAAAAGAATGATTACATTCTCAACTTTATGAAATAAAGACATATAGTCAACACAAAAAACCTCAATAACAATATCCAGTACCGTAAAATCGCGTCTATAAGCGGACGATGTCGAAATCTACCGCGCCTGCGTGGACTCCTAGCTGAGACTAATCAAACTGCTGTCGTGATTAATTTCGAATTGCCAGACTACCCATAAATCCTCACGAGGTGAGCATCGCAATGCAAAAAGGCGAAAAATTTGCGGCAACTTTAACCATATTTTACAAAAATTCTGAGGGGGTCCACGAACGATTATGTCACCATATGATGTAGAAATATGTCTTGAGAGTGACAGTTTTGTGTTAAGGTGGACACCTTTAGGTTTTAATGGCATTTAAATTTTGCTTGCATCATTTTATGTGTAAGCACGTGGTGTAAGCAAATTGGCGCTGCCGATTTCAACATTCCCTGTTGCCAAGTTGAATCGTGGTTACACGATTGTAAACGTGTACACACTGCACTGTTACATGGTGTATCTGTCAGTATTGTGTTGTAACCCATCCTCGGGAATTTTACGCGACGTAGCGTATACCCGGGGGACGGGATCACATAATGAAATGGGAGGTATGGGTAGGCTGGCGCTTCAAACACGGGGGCATTCGGTGAAAAGGACCCAAACAAATAGAGGTCTTGGGTGAAAATTTTCAAAATTTTCTCCCAAAAAGGGTCTTTAGGTGACAGTGGTAAACTTTCCAAAAAATGTGGTCTTTGGGTGACATTTTCAAAATTACATGCATGGGGGTCTTTGGGGAAATTTTCAAAATACATGGGTTCTTGGGTGACATTTTCAAAATTACATGGGTCTTGGGTGACAGCGGTGCTGCAAAAATTGTGTCTTAACTCTTTGAGTGCGAGCAGGCGAGTATACTCGCTCAAAGATGAAGTTTGGTCAATTCTGTCTTTTCTTGTTTATAAACATTTTCCAAAATTTCATGGGCGGAAAATGATTTGATGAGTACAAAAGAAGACCTTAGGCCTTTGTTGTTCGTTTTAAGATGCAGTCCAAATGACCTACAAATATTGGAAAGCAATCTCAAATGCCACTACTGAACTTCTGTGTGATAACTTATACAGAATTGCTCGCGGTGCAAATAGTTAACAGCCTACATACCAGTAACCTCCAAGATGGAAAGCCCCCCCCCCCCGTATGGTAGTTTTACCAGCATATGGGGAATCTCATGCCCCTCAGGTCAATCAATTTTCTTGTTCCCTACTTGAATATAGTGTGCAAACTTTCAAAATTAATAAGCCTCCCAAATTAAAATTATTCGGATGTCGCCGGCAAGGGGAAACTCCATGAGCTTAAAGTGTTGTACACGAAATCAATAGGATGTTTGTTTTGTTTGTTTGTTTGTTTGTTTGTTTGGCTTTTTTGACAAAACACAAACATGTGAAGACTGTCATCTGTGATTTGGTCAGAAATTCTGGTGAGTTACTTCATACGGTTTGGCAAATAGTTTTCCAAGAAGTTTACCCAATCAAAGGTCGTCCTCATGGCAGGCAATACACAATAGCCAAACATGCCGATATACTAGAGGGGTCAGCTAGAACAGGCTGACCAATATGCCAAAATGTCGTTAATCATAGCCTGGTGTGGTTGCGGTAGTGTGCCCACTGTGTCACCTCTTCACCAGTGATCGCCCTGTCGGGATCGCTTCGGTTCCGTGACCGGTGTGAAAGTATTCATAGTCTGGCAGTATCATCGTCCGGGCTCATAGATGACAACGGAATAAAGCGTGAAACTAATTTGCGTGTAGAGTCACATGAATCGATTGCCCTATTGTTCACCAATTGTCCCGGACTGTGAGCCCGGAGGACTATATCTTCCTGCCACAGGTTGTTTCAGTATCACTCCCGTTACTCAGCTAGCGGGAGACGCGCGAAGCGCGGGACTCCCGCTAGTTAAATAATAGCAAGTAACTCTTTTGTCCTCTTTCAAAGCCCGGTGGCATTTTTTTAAATAGGAGTAAACTCTTTGTAAGTAAAGGATTGACAGTTATGTAAGCAAGGATCGGGTCAATATAGTTGGTATAAAAGAAAAATTTAAACCAGGAACTGGAAACCATAATTACATTGTTATGCGGTCCCGACATCGGTGCAAAATACCATAGTACTGCAAATTTCACTTGTTTTGTGACCATGTGGCTAGGTCTAGCCAAATGAGTCACGCAAGCCCCCCCCCCCGTCGAAATCCGGACAAGAGAGAAAAAAAATGATTAGCGCTCTAATAATACGGTCGGTTTTGACACGCTCTTCGTGCGAACGTGGTTATCATTTGCAGTAGATCCCATGGAATACCTGTCCTCAATTGATTTACATAAAATCTTCTTACTCCACAGGAGAAATCCCTTGAGTAAGAAAGGCCACACTGTGTTCTACGAGCATTCTGGAATTTAATGGTATGTTACATAGATGGATAGCTTGCCATTCTTGTGCAGTGTACCGCGAGATGACGATATGCTGATGAAGTGTCAGGTTGTGTACGGTTTGGTGTGAGATGCATGGTTACCTCATGGAAGAAATGAGAGAGAAGGAACCACAACGACTTCCACAATCGATTTTAAATGTTTATCCCATTTCACCCGGCACAAAAGGATAGGGATTCAAAAACCACCCTTTGCTCATAATCCCTCTGCGCAAATCGATGATAGGAGAGCAATCATTTACTGTGAGAACATTTTGAAAAAAAATCTATGTCCGAACACGTAAAAGTGAAAAGTATATGCATAATTACAACATGTTCCGGCGGTCGCCGTGTGATTTTTTGTTTTTTTCGTTATATAAGAAGTTAAGGTACATCATTATGCGTTCAGCTTTACTGCCCAAGACTGCCCAGTGTGAAAAATAAAGGATGAAAGTTTGACTAAATTTGAAAGTTGGACCGGGGGGCGTCTTGGATTTTCGTGGGCACCCATGCTCGTTCCAGGGGATCTGAAAGAACCTCGAACGGCGACCATTTTAAGTTAAAAGATATCCGGTCCCTAATTGGACAGCGTTGGGAAATATACTAGTTTTTCAGTGGAAATATACAACTAACCGTACAGCCAGCAGTAATATGGCATCCTTACTGTGTTTTTTAAATATATTTTCCCTAGTATTATCCCAGTTATATACTCTCTTTTTGAAATTACACACGTATAATGTATTATCCACATCTTTACTTGTAGCAACATATTTTTCATTAATATTGTAACAATTAAGTTTCACTGTAAATGGATTATTTACAAATTTTTATCATATTGTGTTGGCCTTAGGCCTATTCTATTATTAACAAATAAAAATTGATTGAAGATGAAGTGTAATTTGCAGTAGATTATCCCCTTGTGCGGTGCCTTGTCCTCAATACTGAAAAAAGATACACTTAAACCCTCGTCTAACCGAAGGGGGGGCCAATTCCCCCCCCCCACCCCTTCAGTTTTTTCCCCGGCTTGCAAACCCCCTTTTTTGGTGGCCAAAATATTTATGTAACATAAAATGTCAATTTGACATTTTCCTTCCGCCCTTTTCATTCAAAAACAAACATTTTATTTATTTCTATTTTAAGATACAGGGTGATCCCAAAGCGTGATGGATAGCGGGGGGGGGGGGGGGGCAAACCAACCCCCCCCCTTTTGAAGAGAAGTACCAACATGCCTAACATACCACAGGAACATCACAGACCTTGATTTTGGTACCAATAATAGCTATGGTCCCCCTCTTCCATTGATACCAAAATGACTGCCTAGCAATTACCATCCATCATTCAATCATCCACAATCTTTATTTTAAAAAAAAAACACAAAAGATGTAACACAAAACCAAGGACACAGTCTGGGGCAGACCCATACCGTGCAGGGTACCAATATTACAAAAGGCAAGTATATAAATATATTTTACAAATTTTAAAAAGATAAAACAGTTGCCGGAAAAAAAATTTTGGAGTCCTGGAGAAGTTTTTATCAGAAATTTAGGGTCAAACGGGCGTTCCAGATGGATAGCTCGAAATTAGAGCCAAATTGCTAAGCTCCTCTCAGTCTGACAATCTTTCTCGACCAGCCTGGAAATCGAACATAAACTTTCGCATTATCCTTAGTGATTACCCACGGTAACCGTTTCAACACAATAGAGCTGACAGCTATTACCCTTTGGTTAAAGGTCTTCAACCAGGGTCAGTCGTATTTTCATTTTTTAGAATGTGCTTTTTGCAATATTGGTCTCGAACTGAACCGTGAGCTCAACAAGGTCAATCCTACACCGTCTTCGTTTACCACAACCATATCTGGCTTTAAGTGGTACCATATATATTTGGAGGATGGACCCCGGCCCCCCATGTTGAATAACCCTTATGATCGGCAAAGACTTGTGGCAGAACGAGCATAGCTTGTGTTACGCTTTACAAATCATATGAGATAAATAGAATTATGGTCGCCAGGTCAACCGCCCTTTTCAAAGCCCCTGGGCATGACTAAGACATGATTAAGAGTCTCTCTATTTCCACAGAGCTTAACCTTTAATCAGTAGATCTTTTGCCCCAGTTACGCACGTTCTAGGTGGGAAGAAAATCAATGGGGGCCCGAGTTGCAAAACTAAGTACACCCTTCGCAGGTTAAAGATAAGTGATCTCCACGTAAGATCGCAAGACTGGGGATTCCTAAAACTTCAAAAGGTTGCCTTGTTTAGTCAAGAACTGATGTAATCTTGCCAAACTTCTTTCTTATTTTCGAAATGAATGCTCTTAAGTTCAGATTTAATTTTACACCTGACTGGTTATTACATTGTTCTCAACAGCTGTATTATGGTAAGAGCCATTGTTTTGAACCATTTTTCAACATCTTCCGTGTCCACTGAGACTCACGCTCAAGTTTGCATTTAAGAGCATGTATCACCCATATCGGCTTGACCATACAACACCGACCATACGCTAAACTATGCGACTCCAAATACAGATCAGATATAGTTGGGATATCCAGCCTACTGGCGATGAAGAACGGAATGGAGTACCGCCGTTATAGCAAGACCCATCCATGATTCATAGCAATTTGTATGAATAGTCAGCTGTTGGAGTTGACCGTCCGCATAGTTCGTGCACAGTGAGCATGAATCTCAGTGAAATGGACTGCATTTGACATACACATGCAGGGACTGCAATATTTAACTACCACGCAATTTTATCATTACGAATTTGAGAAGATTCATATTTTGAAAAACAGTCAATTTGGTTCTTTGATAGTACAAAATATCTTTAGGTTTGCCCTAAGTAATTGTGCTTCCCCAATATTTCTCGGGAGCTTCCTGCAAAGACTTCAGAACAGAGATCACCAATATTAAATGTGCAATTATCTACCTAACCACTTCCGAATAGAGAGTGTTTTACATTAACCTTGGCTTGAGAGTCAAATTCATAGAGCGTGTTATGTCCAAATCTTGCTGTCATCAATTTGACGTCATAAAAGTGTACATGTCAGCAAAACTGCCAATTGCCATAGACAAACACAGTGAAAATTCCATTTTTTCGCTAACAAGGTTAGGAAAATCCAGATTTTCATTGCGGTTTTTTTGACTCTACTTGATGGGAAAATGAACTAGTTTTAATATAATGATAGCCTTTAGAGGCTATAATAAGGTGTTTGATTCTCTAAAATTGCGAAATATCAATATCAGTATTTTCGGTAATTTCCTCAACATGGGAGGTTGGTATTATTTTGTGGTACCAATGGAAAGAAGAAAACGCTACGATATCCTTTGGTATCAAATTTACAGGAATCGGGTGTTCAGTAACGAAAATTCACAGGGGGGTGGTAACCACCCCTCACCCCGGAAGTTTTGTTACAAAAATGGGCTCAGGTAGACGAGGTTAAAATAGCCCAACTACAAGGAAAAAATGGGAAATTGTGTACACTGCCAAGAAAAAAATACACACTTAGGGTGGTTTATTTTGTTGATATCTTTGGCTAATTTTTCCTAATAAGTTGAGCACTTCCTGGTTAGAGTAGGAAGTAAACGAAGAAGTCCACAAGGCAACTTCATGCACAGTGTTTGGCACGTACTTAACACAAGATTAGTAGGAATTATTTTCCAAAACAATTTTGGGTGTCTGTCTCTTTCGGGTCTTTACTCTTCATGCTGTTTTTTTGTGACTTTGTTTTGGTTAGGTCTTCGTTTCGATGTATTTTGATCTCTCTTTGTATATGGAAAAGCGAAAGGATTGTCATTTATTCTTTGAGAAAAAAAAGACTCTTCTTAAATACTTCAGGAAATTAAAAAAAAATCTCTCTTAATTGTTAATGAAACTAACAAAGTTCAAATATTTCTGACAAAAAAAATGGGGATGGATATTTTATTGTTATCCATATGATTCTTTGTGATTATAATGGGGGAATTTGGGAACTTTTTTCTGTCTTTGTTTTGGAATATGATGAGTGCATTGATATGGAAATTACACACAGAGCTAAAGTAACACCGGTTGTTAAGGAATAGAAAACTATGTATAGTAGATCATCCAAAAGCGATCTTCCAAACACGTGACCAGATCGTTCCACTGAGTCAGACCGGAGGTTCTCAGTCGAAAGGGAAATGATGGAGCTTAGTAAGTCTATGGAGCTCACACAAACAAGGAAAGGAGATTAATTTCTTTACGTTTCATTACATTGCCGAATCACGGGTGGCTATTGGCATGCTATCAATGGACTAATACAACGATACTCGTCTTATCCGCTTTATCTCAATAACATGATTACTCGCGAATAAAACGATTAGATATCTCTGTGTGATACAAAGAAACTGTTCACATTGATTTGGAACATATGTTAGAATGAATACAAATAACTTACTGTCACTAGCAGCTTTCGACTTTAATACTAGAGATAATGTACATCATTTTGTCCGATCAACCCAACCCCCTCCCATCCCAGCATAAAAGATCGTTTTTTCGATTATCTACTATAGATCACAGTTTTTGTGATCCTCATGAGATGACGGCTTATTAAAGGCTGACTCAGACGATTTCGAAATGTACTGATTTCGAGTAGAAATTAAAAATAACATCTAGAACTAAAGATAGTCTCCTAAAATGTTCAATTCCAAAGTTAGAGATGAATCATATTTTCCGTTTTCATGCAATAAACATTTATGCACAGTTAACAGTGCCATCGGACACCGTTTGTATAACAAAAATTCGGATCCGGAAATTTAGCTATTTTAATTTATAACAAGTTGTGATTTTCAATATGAAGGACTTCGTTATTTCAACCATGATTAGTATACACTGGACAAGCCTTATGTTCATGCAAAAAACGATTTGTTTGAAAATTGAGTGCGCCCTCATCAGTGAATCATCTGAGTCGCAATTTAAGCTTAACGGATTATAACATCGACATCGACGGCAGTTTTCCCCAAGGGGGATTAAACCAGGGGTGAACCCATTCAAACCAGTCTGCCGTGCTGGGCGCTGACCATTTTGAAATATTGACGAATAATTATTAGGTTGGGTGCTTGTATACCACATAATTGGCAATTCGATACAACAATCCACCAAACGATCAGTTGTTGGATTTTGGGTTCTATTAGGGTGGTTAAATTTTGTCCTACCGATGGCCACACAACGAATGAAATGACAATCTACCTTCGTCCCTGATTTAAATAAACCGCCTCAATTGATACCTCTTTATTCACTAAGCGCGCTTGCTTTATTATAAAAAAGAGTAGCTTAGCACAATGATCAGATACACTATTATTACAACCTAGCCCCCCTCTATCACATACATTAAGTTGTATCACTTACCGATTAGTGTATATGCAAGCGGCACCCACAGTATGTGCAAGAAGCGGAGGCAGCCATTGCTTTCTATTTTTGGTACTCTATGGTTTTCTATTGTGGTCGGCAAAACATATGCTAAGACGGTGTATTTCTAAAAGCTTACTTCACGTTTTTGCCTCTCTATCTATATAGAACCTCTTTGGGTGAAACGCATCAAAACGCAGTCTTACGTGCTGGGCGCTGACATTTTTGAATATTGCACGAATAATTATCAGTTTGGGTGCTTGTTATACACACATAATGTCAATTCGATTAAGCAAACAATTCCGCCAAATATCATTTGATGGATGTTGGGTGCTATTATTGGGTGGTTAAATTTTGTCCTAACCCATGGCCACACAACAACTGAAATTATCACATCATTCGTCTTGATTAATCAACCGCCTCATGATACATCTTTTCAACCTAGCGGCATTACATTATCAGAAAAAAGAGTATCTGCACAATGGATCCCGGTACAAAACTAATTTTTATGAACACCTGCCACCCGACACTACTTAAATTTGTATCACGACCATTAATTGTATATGCACAAGCGCACCCACAGTATGTTGCAGAATGCGGAGGCAGCCATTGCTTTCGAAATGTTGGTACTCTAGGTTTTCTTTGTGGTCGGCAAAACAACATATGCGAGACGGTGATTTCTAAAGATTCCGTAACGTTTTGCCTCTCTATCTATATAGACTCTGTGGTTTTCCCTTTATATGAACCTGCTTTTTTTCCATGGTCAATTTGTCGTTCGATGTATTGATTTTTAAATAATTCGCCCACAAATAATCGTGGTTGAGTTGACTCTCCGTTGGGAACTATCATGTGATAACTGCTTTTTCGCGACTGTGGACGAACCCACAACGCCTTTCTTTGTTCTTAAATCTCAGACAAGAAAAACCACACCATTTCAGTATCCAAATCCAATAAGTCTTAGAACCGAGACCCCCCCCCCCCCCCCCCCACTCCTTAGCGGGTCGCACCGAGGCAATCAAGTGAAAGGGGGAAAATTGTTCCAATATGACCCAACTTGGCTCGGGGAACTGTCAAAGAAACACTGAATGGGGCAAACTGTTGTTATATTGATTACGCTACTGATTTCAAAAGAAGATTGCTCATTTCGTATCCGATACCCATGGTACTTCTCATTTACCAGGAAAATTGTTGGAAAACTTAAAGGGCCGCTTGACTGGACCTTTCATCAGTAATCTGTTCAACGCCTCATGCTGACACTCCAACAATACTAACCATTTCTTCGTCGTGTTTAGAATGGAGCTTTAGTAGTCTATGGAGCTCACACAAAACAAGGAAAGGAGATTAATTTCTCTTTACGTTCATCAATTCCACATTGCCGAAATCACGGGTGGTTAGTTAAGCATGCTATCAAATGGACTAATACCAGGGGGGGGGAGGGGGGGGCGCTACTCGTCTGTATCCGCTTAATCCATAACCTGATAACTCGCGGAAAGAATAACTATTTAGATACTGTTCTGTGGTGATACAGAACATGGTCCATTGAGGTGAACATATTTATAAGAAAATACACATAAACTTAACTGTCACAGTGAGCAGGAGTATCTATCGATTTAATAAACGAAGGATAATACAATCATTTGTCCGATCACCCCCCCCATCCCAGCATAAAAGATCGTGTTTCGATTAATATACTATAGAAATCAGCCGTTGTTTTGAGTCGTTCAGAATGACGCTTTTAAAGGCTGATCAGAGATGTCCGAAATGGTAAATGATTTCGAGTAGAAATAAAAAAGTCATATCTAGAACTAAAGCTAGTCTCCTAAAAATGTTTCCACTTTCCATAAGTGTAGAGGATGAATCATATTTTCCGGTTTTCCATGCAATAAACATTTATGCATCAGATAACAGTGCCATAGGACAACCGTGTATAACAAAAATTCCGGAGCCGGAATTTATTTAATCGATTTTATAACAAAGTTGTGATTTTCTATATGAACAGGACTTCGTTATTTCAAACATGATTAGTATTGGACAAGCTTTAGTTTCCTGCAAAAAAAACAACGATTTGTTTGAAAATTGAGTGCGCCCTCATCGGAAACTCTGGTTCAGCATTTAAGCTAAACGGATTATAACATCGACGCATTTTCCCCAAGGGGGTTGAAACAAGGGGGTGAAACCCATGCAAAACCAGTCGTTGTCCGGGCTTTTCTCTGACATTTTGATATTGCACGGAATAATAGTTTGGGTGCTTGTATACACACATAATGTCTTCATACAAACAATCCCCAAATAGTCAGTTGTGGCTGTGGGTGCTATTGTGTGGTTAAATTGTGTCCTACCCATGTCCACACAACGAATTAAATGACACATCCGTCGTCTTGATTTAATAAACCGCCTCCATGAATACATCTTTTCACCTAAGCGCGCATTGCATTTTACAAAACAATTGAGAAAAAAGAGTATCTAGCACAATGATCCAGGTACTCTATTATTACACCTAGCCCCCTCTAACACATACATTATTTTGTAATCACGACCGAGTAGATGTATATGCAAAGCGGCACCCACAGATGTGGAAGAAGCGGAGGCAAGGCCATTGCTTTCTGTTGTGGTACTCTGTTTTCTTTGTGGTCGGCAAAACAGCGAGCCAGTGATTTCTAAAGATGAACGAACGTTTTGCCTCTCTATCTATACATAGAACCCTTTGGGGGAAACGCATTCAAACCAGTTTCGTTGTCCGTGCTGGCGCTGACATTTTGAATATGCATTGACGGAATAATTATCAGTTTGGGTGCTTGTGTTACACACATAATGTCAATTCGATACAAAACAAATCCGCCAAATATCATTGTTGATTTGGGTCTATTGGTGTTTAATTTTTGTCCTACCCATGCCACACACCGAATGAAACGACACATCAGACGTCGTCTTGATTTAAATAAAACCGCCTCAATGAATACAATCTTGTCACCTAAGGCGCATTGCATCTATGAAAGACAAGAGTACATCTGAGCACAAGACCGGTCCACTATTTTTCACCTGGCCCCCCTCAACACATAGCATTAATTTGTATCACTACCGATATGTATAGCAAAGCGGCACCCACATTATGTGGAAGTAGCGGAGGCCGCCATTGCTTTCTATTGTTGGTACTTGCTAGGTTTCTTTGTGGTCGCAAAATGCTAACGGTGAATTTTCTAAAGATTACGTAACGTTTTGCCTCCTATTCTACTATAGAACCTCTTGTTTTTCCCGTTATATGAACCTCCTTTTTCCATGGTCAATTTGTCGTTCGATGTATTGATTTTTAAAATAATATCGTCACACACTAATACGGTTGAGTTGACTCTCCGTTGGGAACTATCATTGAGAAACGGTTTTCGCGACTGTGGACGAACCAACACCGCCGTTCTTTGTTTCGTAAATCTCAGACAAAGAAAACCACCACCATTTCAGTAATCCAAAATCAAAGTAAGTCTTAGACCCGAGTCTTAGCAGGGTCGCACCGAGGCAATCAAGTGAAAGGGGGAAAATTTCCCCAATGACCACCACTTGCTCGGGGAACTGCTCAAAGAAACCCCTTGAAGGGGCAAACTTTTAAGATGGATATACGCTACTTATTCCTAAATAAGAAGATTGGCTCATTTATATCCGATACCCATTGTTACTCTCATTTCCAGGAAAATTCTTGTGGAAAACTTAAAGGGCCGCTTGACTGGACCTTTCAGGTAACCTGTTCAACCGCCTCATGCTTGGACACTCAAACAAGACTAACCATTTGTCAGGCAAATAGTATGTGGCAGGTGAACTGTGTTCAACTTATTATTCAGTTCTTTCTGACATAGCTGATGTTGGCAATTTCTGGTGCCGAAAGTTTGAAACATGAACTTTTTTATCGACAGAATGCAGCAAGTGTCATTTACTTTCAGGTACACTAATAATTCAGGTTTTGTTAGGTGGGTAAAACAAGGAATGTATTTATTTAGCTAATTTGAAAATATTCCGGTTCTTCATGTGAAAATCATGACCTACAAGATAGAAGGAAAACCACCACTAGTTTTCATACCCTATCCGTTGCCGCTTTTGTTATTAAATCCCCACATTATCCCACTAAAAACCCGTCTTAAGGTAATGCGATATAATCACCCTCTCATCAGGAGGGATGACTGGGCCTTCGCTCGGTCGAGAAAACATGATTTAAATAATGATGCAATGAAGAAATTGAAAGATCATGAAAAATTTGTTCTGACATTAATTGAAAACGGGTCCCATATCATGCCATTTAATCATTTAAGCTATTGGCTTATTAGCCCTTACTACTGAGCAATTTTTTATATATACAACACACCGGACGTTGGTACCAACGCCTTGAATTTCGCTTTATGAACATCCATTTCGATAAATTTGTACCCTACAGTATAGCTTATAGAGTTTATTCTTTCCATTGGTACAAATCGTAGAAACCAATGCATGATGTCCACTATGACGTCATAAGGTAAAAAAAGTATAAATACTGCATATAGGAAGAAAAACATTGATATTTAAAAAAAATAAAAAAAATAAATAAATTGTAAACACGTAAACTTTCCATCTGTAGATACAGATGATTCATTATGAAACATGAGTATTTTGGCATACTGCTATCAATTGCAACTAAAATCAATGTCTGGTGATATTCCTGTGTCGTACTAGGCGTGTTGGTATTCCCTCCCGAAGTGGGGGATGATTGCCACACCATATCCATCATCCTTTCCTTCCTATACACCGGTAGTTGTGTTTTTTAATGGGGCATTAAACGGAGCATTATGCATTGGCAAATTACATTAACCTCATTTGAGGCAACCGGAAAATGGGGTTTAAGTAGGGCGAAAAGAATACTGAATAGAAGAGAGCGGTAACACCCCCCCCGGCCACCCCCCCCCGGAAGACGAGTGGTTTATAAATTTATACATTTAATTAATGTATAAAGTTGACTTATCATCACTCATATTTCAGAAACTGACATTGGAGTCAGTTCGACATGGTATCGATATCAAACAGTCACAACGGTAAACAAATTCAACATAATGAAATATGTTTGGTGGTTTTCGAGGTAGAATTACACGTATCGGCGCGCTTGGGCACCATTTCAGAAGTTATATTTTTTTACAAGGTACATTGAACTTTCATAAGAACCGTTCTCAAGAGTCGCAGTGATCGGAAACATTTTCCACATATTATTTTCACAAGATTTTAAACAATTAGGTCACAAAATCACTCAAATGCAAGCTTATCTTCTACAGTCGGAGCTCCACAAGTAATGACGGATTTTGGATGTGGTATTCGGTAATTTTTGAAATATTTTTCTCCTCTATTTGGTGACAACAACTTGCCAAAAAACATGGAAACTGAATGTACTATCAACTTTCCAAAAAACCCCTACAGTCCAGGGGTCCAACATCCGGTTTTAAAGTTACAAAGTTTATGGGGACAAGCTTTTTCCTTAGTAAAGACCGTAGTCACTTCATTGATCGCGGCAAAGATATAGATCACAGACGTGAGCATCGGGTTGTATGCACATGAATACACATCCGAGTGCCTAGCTTTTGTCGATATGAATGGGTAATTGAATTAGATAATTGGTGGTTCTTCTTCTCTACTAGGTCCATGGTGAAATATAGCATGGTGGTGGTATATTTGTTAATCTTTCCCTGGAGATGGCCAAGCGCACGTGTACTGGCAAAAAAAAAAAACTGCGCTTGGCGGACTCGAACCGGAGACATCCGTATTACCAACACGGCGTTCCTTGTCGACTGAGCTATCAACAGGGTTGATAGATGAGTGATAGATTATTTATCTACAGGTGGGTAGTTCCGAACATGGAATAAAGAGATGAGAAGGAACACAACGACTTCCATCCGATTTTAATTAAATCTGTTTACCATTCACTCACTCGCGCAAAAGGAAGGATTCAAAAACCACCCTTTGATCATAATCCCTCATCCCTCTGCCGCAACCGATGATAGGCGACAATCATTACTGTAGAACAATTTTGAAAACTCTATGTCCGAACACGTAAAAGTGTAAAGTATATTGCATATTACAACAGGTTCCAGCGGTCTCCGGTTTGTATTTTTTGTTTTTTTTTTCGTTATAAATATAAGAGTTAAATGTCCCTCAATTATGCGTTCAGCCTTTACTGCCCAAGACTGCCATGTGAAAAATAAAGGATGAAATTTGACTAAATGTGAAAGTTGGACCGGGGGGCGTCTCTTTGATTTTCGTTGGGTACGCATGCTCGTTCCAGGGGTTCTGAAAGTCACCTCTAACGGGACAATTTGCAGTTTAAAATATATCCGGCCCCTAGTTGGACCAGCTTTGGTGAAACTTATACTAGTTTTCAGTGAAAATATACACCTAACCGTACAGCAGCAGTAATATGACATCCTTACTAGTGTTTTTTTAAATATAATTTCCACGTATTATCCCAGTTATATACTACTCTTTTTTCAAATTACACTTATAATGTATTATCAACATCTTATATTGTATGCAAAAGTTATTTGATTAATATTGTAACAATTAATTTTTCACTGTAATGGATTATTTACATAATTATTTATTAAATTGTTTCTAGCCTGTTGGCCTATTCTATGATGAACAATAAAATTGATTGAAGATTGAAGGTAATTTGCAGGTAGATTATCCCCTTTCAGGCCTTTTCTCATACGAAAAAAGATACACATTTAAAACCCTCCGTCTACCGAAGGTGGGGTCACAACCCCCCCCCCCCCACCCCCTTCATGCAGGTTTTTTCCCCGGCTTGCTAAAACCCCCTTTTGGTGCCAAAATATTTAATGTCATTGTCAATTGGAACATTTCCTCCGCTCCTTTTCATTCAAAAACAAACATCCCCCGGGTTATATTAAGGATACAGGGTGATCCCAAGCAATGGATAGGGGGGGGGGGGGGGCAAACCCCACCCCCCCCCTTTGGAAGAGAAGTACCAACCTGCCAAACACAACACATGAACATCACAGACACTTGTTTGGTACCAATAGATAGCATTGGTCCCCCCTCCTTCCATTGATACCAAAATGAATGCCTAGCATTACGTCATAATGGACGTCATAAAGTGCGCATGTCAGCAAAACTAACTGGCCACTTTCCATAGACAATTCCATTTTTCGCCAAAAAGGTTAGGAAAATCAGATTTTCATGCGGTTTTTTTTTTAACTCTGAACTTGATGGATATGAACTAGTTGTATATAATGATAGCATTTTATAGCTATAAAAGGTGTTGAGTTGCTAAAATTGCGAAATAATTAATATTCAGTATTTTTTTTTGTTCGTCCTTTCCTCAACATGGGATGTTAGTACTTATTTTGGTACCAATGGAAAGAAGAACGCTCCGCTACCTTTGGGGATCAAATTTACAGAATCATCGGGTGTTCAGTAACGAAAATTCACAGGGGTGGTAACCACCCCCTCCCCCCGGAGTTTTTGTTACAAAAATGGCTCAGGTAGACGAGCGTTAAAATGCCAACATACAAGAAAAATGACACTTGTAACTACTGCCAAGAAAAAATAACACACTTAGGTTATTTTTTGATATCTTTAAGGCTAATTTTTCCCTATTTGTATCATTGAACCTGGCACAATCACAACTGAATTTGTAAACCCAACCCCCAGCGGGACTAGAACTTGATTAATTTGAAATTTGATACCCCTAGCGTAGGTCCCGCATTTGCAGTAGTCCCTCTTTTTTTTTTCGGAACGAGCATGGGTTCCCGAGCAAATCCAAGAAAACCCCCCCGGTGTGTGATTTCGGTTTCCTGGATGCGGCCATATGTTTGAGTATTCGTTACGCGCCGATTCCCGATGACCCAGAATCTTTTCGCAATGAAGAAACAACCACGAACTGAGAATTTTCTCGACCCAGAAATTCTGAATAGGATTAATCCTCGGAAGGGCCACATGAGAGAATATGAATAACCAATTGCAATTATAGGGCGGCAGATATAGTCGTTCAACGTTAAGTGGGTCGTTGTGGTTCCTACTTCTCATCTACTTTTCTACCTTCTTTCTTCCATGGTCCGAAAGTGCCCGAAAGGTCTTTGGTATCGAATCCCACTCTTACACAAAGTTTGATTGTTATTATTGTTTGGGTGGATTTTAGAGTTCGGAGTTGGCGAGGAAGTAGAAATATATATTAGCTGTCTTATGAGTCATTCCCACTGGTTAGTGTCTGGATCAAATCAACTTTTATTTCATCCTCAACATCAAAAATACAATAAATAGAACATAAATAACATTCGGTCGGCTGAATGCAAGACCCAACGTAGGTGCAGTTTGACTAATTTTGCAGGAAGACCATTTTTGTGTTTCTATTGGATTCTATAGGTGGTGTGTCCATAATTAAAGCAGGTATTACAATAGGGAAATGGTAATTTGTATGATATAAATTTAATAATTCTACTTGACAACTAATTAAAATATTTATACAAAAGAAGAGAACGTAAGTGAAATAAATCGTAATTTTCTAGTTAGTGCAAGAAAGACCAACGTAATTGCCACTTACGTTGGTCTTGCACTGAAAAACATTTCTTAATGCAAGACCAACTAAGTGCCACTTACGTTGGTCTTGTCCTGAAAAGTTCACAAAAATGCTTAATGCAAGACCAACGTAAGTGCACTTACGTTGGTCCTGCACTGAAAAGGTGCAAAATGCTTAATGCAAGACCAACGTAAGTGCCACTTACGTTGGTTTGCACTGAAAAAATGTTTAAGCCAGACCAACGTAAGTGGCACTTGACGTTTGAGTCTTGGCACTGAAAAGGGGCAAATATTCTTAATGCAAGACCAACGTAAGTGCCACTTACTTACGTTGGTCTTGCACTGAAAAGGGGCAAAATTGGGCTCAATGGCAAGACCAACGTAAGTGGAACTTACGTTGGTCTTGCATTAAGCGGAAAAAGGGAATTGCACATACGTTTCTTTCTTTTTCTAATTAAAACTTTTTTAATCACTTACATATCTTCAAACACATAGTTTAAATGTATGCGCGAATAATTCCTCATCAAAATTCACCAAAAACCTCATTTCGACAAAAATGGCACTTAGTTGGTCTTGGCATTCAGCCGACAATTATACATGAAAGCGGTTTTCTTTTTATTGAAAATATACAGTGGTTTTATATTCTCGTTCTCGTTTGTCCTTGTCTGTCCTAACTCACGTTATTTGGTTGTCGGGTAGGTTAGTTTGTACGTCACCTTTGTGTCTCTTTTCATTGTTTTTTCCTACTTTGTTCATTATGTGTGAATGCACGTCCATGTTTTGTCTGTTTTAACTTCAGACCATTTTCAATTCTTAGCTCAATTCAATGCTCAATTCTTAATCTTCTTCTTATTATTATTTCACTTTACTGTATTTTTTTTAAATTATTTGCTTTATAATATTAAGTACAATTCCTTGAGAATGTTCGACTTGTTCCATTTTATCCTATCTGTAGTCTCTACTGTAACCTATAGTTTTTCTAGGGCACTGCAACCCCACACTATGAGTTTAGCAGTGTCCCCATCTCATTCACCATTATGGTTTATCATGTATAATTATATTGTATTTGATGGTATTTGATAAATTTGATTTAAATTGATTTGGATCATGATTTTGGGCAAGAATTCTCATACGTGCTGATGGCTTGGCAGCTCTCATGCTGAAAGGGGGAATTATCGCATTACCTTAAGCCGGTAAATGGTATCATAACAAAAGGCGGCAACGTGATAGGGTCTTTGAACTTATGTCCATGCTCAAGAGATATTCGCTGTAGTGTGCCACTAATGGAATTCGTTGCCCCAGCAATCGTCCAAACAAATCACAAGGATTTAAACAATTTCATTGCATAAACATGTGTCCTTGTGCTCTGTGGGATCTTTAGAGGTAGACGTTTCATATTGAGGAGGGGGGGGGGGGGTGGTATTACAAGTGATTCCGTCATCTCTGTAAGACGTTGTTGCATTAGTGCTTGACGAATAAATGGCAATAAACTCATTGCATCAATGGGAACCTTCGATAAATGAAACGTCTACCTGTTTTTTAGATACCGGTTGCTGGGTACACAAATCCTATTACGTGGCACTCTACAGCGAATTAAGGGCTTGGCTGAAACAAGCTTTGTTAGAATACAAAGCTATGCCACTTAATTGTACGTGGTTTCAGGGCAGCGGTTTGCAGGAATGCGTTTGCTAAATAGTAAACGATTTGGAGTCCATATTACCTAGCCAAGCTTGTTGCTCATCTGCAGAATATGTTAAGGAGGGCGCTAGTCAAATATTTCTCTCTTGTCCGGTTTTGCGAAATCGTGACCGCTTATAGGCACCGGTGCTTGTAGAACGGCGATTTTATACGGTATTCATTTCTGTTCATTAAATTTTGGGTGTGTTTTTGGGTGGGGGGGGGGGGGGGGGGGGTTGTGGGGTTTTTGGGGGGGGGGTTTTATGATAATTTTTTGTGTGCCGTCACAAATGAATGATAATGATTAGCTTCTAATCCAATGCAGTCCTTCTTTGGACATACGAAGAAGTTTGTTGATCCTACATTCCTATCTTTACGGTGTTGAAATGCCATTTTAGCTGTTTATTATCAATGGAAACTTTCATATGTTAATATCCTGTTAAGTAGCTGCTAGCTGTCTATACAAAAAGGAAAATGGTGATGAACTTAGAGATTAATATTGGTAGTTCTGGGCGCAAAACGTATAGTGCCGTATTTGTAGTTAATAGCGACGTACAGTGCCCTATTTGTATTTTTAATAGCGCCTCAATTTGGTTAAATGAAAAAATGGGTCTGCAGGTTAATACTTGATTTAGGGGGTCAATGTCTTACGAAATATTGACTGTACATTTAATTAACTTTTCCAGCAAGGGATATTAGCTAACGTCCTCATCTACCTTTACAAACAAAGAATAGTATCCATACTTTTGTTCAAACTTATGGCGCTGCCACCAAGTGTTGCTATTTTTTGGACCACGGTAATACTGTCGCTACGCGACCGATAATAAATCAATTTTTGTGGCTGTGGTAATTTAGTAATGAAATTTTTGGCCAAAACGTGCGGGTACACCTACCGGAGGTAATAACCCGTCACAACATATAACTGTAAATCTCTTGTCATGCTGCAGTCCGAAATTGATGGTTTTGAAATTTTGTAACCTTTGTGAGGTCAACTAGTGGTCATTTAGAGGTCATCCAGAGGTCATCTGAGGTCACATGTATGGAAAAACACTATAATTCATCCTTGAACTATGACTTAAAATCTTAATTTTATCAAATTGGTATCATTTGAAAGAAAATAAATTTTTCTATAATGTGAAGCCCAATTTTGGGGGGGGGGGGGAGGAGATCAAATGCAAATGGATTTCAATTTTTGGGCAAAAAACGCATATTTGTCATTTTTTTGCTTCAATTTTTGGGCAAAATTTGAATTTTGAAGATTACGTTTATACTCATCATGATAATTTTCTCTTGGGGATTAACTGGTATTTTCCCAAAAACTGCCCCCATATACTGTCCAAAAAGCATAAAAATTTCATAGGAATCATGCAGAAACACAAAAATTTTTTTTGTTTTTGTTAAAGTTTTATGTGTCAAAGGTCATGACCTTTAAATCCAAGAAAACCCAACCAGCCTTTTTTCAGGTCATGTTTTCAGATTAGTGAGGGCCTACCATTTAATATATTCCATTCTTGTCCAAGTTGGTGTCCATAATTAAAGAAAAGACCTTTTTCTATCATGTGAAATCAATTTTAATGGGATTATTGCAAATAATTTTCAATTTTTTGGGTAAAAAAGGGCATTTTTTGTCATTTTTGCTCATTTTGGTGGCAAATTTTAATTTTGAAGATTACATTTATACTCATTATTATACTCTGGCGCTTTTGGGGATTTCAATTATGGTATTTCCCAAATAGTGTGCATCATATCATGGGAAAATTTCATAGGAATACTGGACAAATTTGCAGTTATTCTGGTGGTCAAAGGCATTGACCTTTAAATCTCAAAGAAAATCACCTGTTTCAGGTCAGGGTTTCAGATTAGGAAAGCCTACCATTTATATATGCAAACATTCTTGTTGAATAAGGTGTCATATTAAATAGAATGCATTTTTTCTACTCAAGTTGAAATCAATTTCGAGGGAATTATGCATAATGGTTTTTCAAATTTGGGGTAGAAAATGGCATTTACTGAATTTTTGTAAAAAAAATCCCCAACAGGAAACAAAGAATAAAATTGATAAAATTTGAATTTTGAAGATAAAAAATTATTCATTATGATACTATGCTCTTTGATGAGGGAATAAATGTGTTTTTTTTTTTTCAAAAATTGCCCCACGTACCATTTTATGTAGATTAAAAAAAAAAAATTTTGCAAAAGCATTGCAGATGACCTTGACCTTGATAAAATCACTGTCGGAATCCGTGATTTTTCTTTGTTTTAATAAAGCAAATGTTAATATACTTCCAGTGTTGAAAACACGCCATATATGACAAATTGTAAGCACACCTCTGTTTCGTCCATTCCAATGGGATTTATAACAGTTTTGGCACAGATTTTATGTTATGTACGTTAAACGGGGCATAGTAATATTAACATAATGAAGTGAAGTTCTCGCAATCATCATGGAACTAATTTATTGTGGAACGGCATAGAAAATGTTTCACACAAACCTCACCCAATTAAATCCTGATCTTGTAAATAAAATGGGTTTTCAACACTAACATGTTGGGAATCCGGTATACAAGCTATATGCCAATAAGGGAAATAAAACTCTTGGCAATATCCTAACAATGGAGGATCTTGTTTTCTTGCTCTTGCAACGGGCCGGTGAATTGGTTTTGTATGGTTTGTCATATCAGGTGGCACATTGTATAAATAATTCATTTATTAGCACATGGTTATAAAATAGGTTCTTTGATTAATCGTAGTTGAAATATTCAAGAAATGTAAAACATTATGTGACAAAAGGCCATCTATGATATGGAACATGTACGTTCTCACAAACACAAGTTAATGTGTGTAAATCCCATTGGAATGGAGGAAAAAAGTGGGGGTGTGATTACAAAACCTGCCATATCTAGCTTATTTTTTTAATGGATTTCTTTCATTTTTTCAACTCATGAAAGTTATTAGATGTGTTTTTATAAAACAAAAAACAATCTATATCTATGATATAGTGATTGAATTAAGGTCAAGGCTATCTTAATCCTTGCACAATTTTTTTTTTGATTTCACGAGTAGTATATCACGAGAAAATTTCATGCATAGACACACGTTTTTAAGTACTTTGTGTCAAAGGTCACTGAGATTTAAATCCAAGAAAACCACGCTTTTTCAGGTCAGGGACCATTTTCAGCCCTATGTATATGCGTTATTCTTGTTGAATTAGATAATCATTTAAAAAAAATAATATCCACATTTTATATCAATTTTGAGGAGTTATTCGAATTGCTTGAGATATTTTGAGTTAGTAGTTAAAAAGTGGCATTTTGCCGTAATACCATTGGTTCTTCAATGTGGTATCACATGAAATGGAATAAAAATAGCTATCATGTGATAACAATTTTGAGAGGTTTATTTGTGTAAATAGTGTTGAAATTGGGGGGAATTAATCCAAAATCATTTGATACAGAATGTTTCAGGGGTCAATGTGAATACCTGTAAATGGATATTTTCCGGCATAATCCTTGGGTTGAGTACAAAGGCCTAAACAAGTGACATATTTGGCGAAGTGAAGCTGTTTACGTAAGACAAAAAGGTTGGTCAGGAGTTTTTTTTTTTTTCCAAGGGGGGGGGTGGGGGGGGATACATTTTAAGCTATGAAAAAAAAAAGAAGAAACAATCAATTTAATATGTAAGTAAACAAATAGCTTTCACACCTATGTGAGAGATTACATGTGTCACTTAAACTGATTTCAAGCTTGCACATTTTGCAGGCGCGTAACAGCCATTGCAAGTCGGGGATGGGGGTCAGCATCAACCCATTTATTTGTTTCCCCTTTTTTCCCCATTTTCATGTCTTATTTTCCCTCTCCTTTCCCTTCTTGTCCCAGTTTTTCTTCTGTCATCCCACTTTAGTATTTCGGGCAGTTCCCCCTGTTCCCTACTGGTGATTATTCTTAATATCATTGAGAAAATACCTTTGAAATAATCAGAAATGTTTGGAACTTGTATGATTTTAACTATTTAATATTCCAATATTCCAAATAAATACATTTTACACTTGTGCGCGTTAATGACTATTATAAGAGTCTGCCATGGCTGCTCAAGCAGCAGAAGTTGGTCACGAGTCTTGCAAAGATGAAGGTAAGAGGTCATAAATCATCGGAATGTTACATTTTTAAAGATAATTATTTTTTTAATCAACAAAAGGCGAGTATTTCACCAATGTCCAAAAAAATTGGTCCTTTGATGATATGCCGAAATACAGACTGTCTAAAAAAATGTTACATCAAAAAACGATTTTTTTTTTCAATATTATATCTCAAACATAAGTAAGGAAGAAAAATAGACCAGGCTTTCAGGATTTTTTGTTTTTATCTTCATTGACGTGTTTCAATCGAGGGATTAACTCAATTTTTACTGAGGAAACAAAAAAATCGAGTTTGCTGCTGCTTTTATGATTGAGTGAAAACGGTTTTTGAAGAACTTATTTGTTAACATTAAAGTTACTCACACTTGAACAGGATATGAAAATCTTTAAAAAGAGGGATTTTAACTCATAAAGAAACTCTAAAGATACGAAATCACAGTTAGGGTACGTATAGGGAAGGTTATGATCAGTAAGTCTGGGTTTACGATAAAGTGAGAACATTCGACATACTGTTGTTTGTGTGAAGAGAACCATGAGGTACAAAAACCTGGAGGGAGAGTTGGAATGGTCGTGAAGTATCATGAAAACGCAAATTCCTGCCAACACTTTGATACTTTGCCTTCCTAAATTCATAATTTTATGGACTTCAACAATTAGTCAAGGCACACAAAATTAGTGAAATTATTTTTAACCATTTCTTTTAATTTAGAGTGTTCTTTTGGTTGCAATTACATTCTTTGCATTATTTAGCAGGGTACCAATTTTGTAATAAATTCAAAGCCCATTTCTTTTATATGTGCAATACAATATTGTATGGAGATTTGATTTTGATTTGGATTTGAGGTTTATTCGGTATTCACAACATCATACATATAAAGAGATATTAAAATATAAATTATATTAATTAAAATTAATAGTAGATAACCTTATATATAGCACACATTGAAATGACTAAATAAATACACATTATAAAGAATAACTAAATTTTAAAAAATAGACATTATTTAAAAAATAATAAAAAACGAGCACACAAGATTTTTTTTTTGTAGTAAATTGAATACAGGGAGGCCCATTAAGCAGCTTCTTAAGCAGGTTATTTCCAAAGTGGGTCCTGGAGGGGGTTTAGACGAACAATTACAAAAGAAGAACATTTAATTTACGCCGAAAACAGTGAACAGAGTGGCGAACCAAAAAAACCCGGGTTTGGAAAAATTATTGCAAAAAAAAGTATGGGGGAAAAATTAAGTTTTTAATAATAAATAAAACTGGACTTGCTTCCCCCTCCCTGGCCCCATGGAAAGGTACTTCTTTATTGCACGTTGAATGAGTTTTTGTTTCTCAATTGATTTTATATTAGCAGGAAGAGAATTCCCAGTCTTTGATTGCTTGAAGGTAGTGGAAACCAATACCCTGATCTGAAGGACAACGAAATTGAATGACCACCTCTGGTATTGTAATGAGGTATGGAATCTAATATAAAGGATCGGAAAGGTAAGGGCATTCGCCATGATGCATGATGTTGTAGACCCTAGGGTTTTAGTCTGAGGAAAAGAATTTAACACCGATCATGAAACGCTTAAAATAAAAATGCCAATGCTGAAAGCTCTTCTTGCCCAGCATTGAGCCCGGGCCAAGACTTTTTATGACTACAACACTCCTAACAATTTTGTTTTTTGAGAAATTGAAGTTAGCTCATGTGCTACCAATATACCAGGAGCCGCGCACGGAAGCAGAGTCGTCAAAGAGACATTGGAGAGTGCAACAAGAGAGTGTTATGGGACTCTGCAAATTAAGCACTTGGCCTGTCTGCTAAAAAGAAATCTAAGCTGGATTACATTTTTGAAATAATATTTTTAGCAAAGATAATACCCGGAGAAAATTGATCTGAAATTAATCCCGGACTGTGACGAGTTTGAGATGCAATGCTATGACCATTAGAACAACCTTAAAATCTGACCCTCATAAGTTTTTCTTTTGAGCACCAAAAATGATGCATTCTGTCTTCCCAGATGGAGAAGGACAATTTGTTATCAAACGAGCCCAGTTTGACAAGATTCTCAAATCGTCCCTAATTTGTTGGAATATAATTAAGATCACGAGTGAAACAAAAAATGCACTGTAATCGGCATTTAAAGCAGCAATTTACAGTCTCGGTAAACGCTTATTGACATATCGTTAGATAAAATAAAAAAAGTAATGGACCTTTAAAATGCTGCCTGAGGCACACCGCATGAGATAGGTAAGGGTTGCAGAAGTGACACCATTTACATTAACAACCTGTTCTTTCTGTTTTGGCAAGCTATGAATGGAACCACGCAACTGACGCAACCCCATCAATTAAGCTTACTACAAAGAATACAGTGTTCGACGGTATCACAAGCCTTGTAAATCAACCATGATCATACCGTGTATAGCCTTTGGATGTTTTGGCGTTTTGAGCTGTTATCAGTTTAAACAGGGATTGAGGCATGAGTCAGTGGAAAATGATGCCCGAAAACCAGACTGGAATTCATAAATAATTCTTACTGTGAGATAATTTCAGTATTATTTATCGAAAAGAAGATTTTACATTGAAACTGATTATGGTCTGAATATAAAACTGAGCCGGATAAACTAGACTTCTTTGTTTACTTTTATCTGTGTTTTGTTCTTTTGTCAAGTTGCAATTCTTTTGTAGCTTCAAGACAGCATGGCATAATAGGCGAAACAACTCTGCCCATGCTAAAAGTGGCACAAAAATCGATTTGGTATATCGCACTAACTGATCTATATCTCTGGATTGACAAAAGCCAAATAGATGAAACAAACACCATTGGAAGCCCGGTCTTGTTCGTTAATATTATGCCAAGTAGTAAGAATGAATAGTTTGAAATTTCATATTTAACCAATTTTTTCCTGATTGTACCACTTTTTTGAACAGGTTGTATATGGATAAGGGGGAAAAGGGTTATTGTAGAACATGCTTTTTATTGCAAGAAATTGAGGTTGGTTTGTTACCAAAGTTTCAAAAAAGTCGTTAATAGCAATAGACAAGGCATAGCAGTTGTTCATTGTTGCAAACTTGCTTGTTTTGTTAAAGAAAAATCGATGGAATTCTCAAAATGATCCTGAAGAGTAGGTGACTGTAGGTCCCATATTAAGGATGTTCAAGGGCAAGATATCCAAGTTAGGAGAAAGATGCATCGATTTATTGATCGTATCTTACCAGCATGCCTCTCAATGTCATTTTGTCACATAATAGTGGGATATCAAAGTTATAAAAGTGCCTAAGTGTATCATATGTAGTGCTTAAGGATAAGATGGAGGTCATTGTTTGCTTATAATGATCCTTGCAGAGTGGATTTTGCGTGTCAGAAACAGGGAATTAGGAATCATTGAGGTAACAAGGAAATGTGGGCATTGCAGCGTTCTCACGCCGGCCTGGCACTTCATGAAATTTCTTCAATTGCGCACCAGATGTAGTCTAGGGCCCGTGGAAACATAAAACAAATACCCCAAAAACATTAGTAAGAGGTTAACGACATCAGTAATTTGTGCTATAACTTTTAAGTTTGCCGTAACTGTTATCAACAAATGTGCACCTTACATGAATATCATAGACTGGTACTTATTGATATTAAACCCACAAGGTCACAGATCGGTAAACAGGGTGGATGCAGCGTGGGAATCAATCGGCGTTGCTTTCCTGGTTAAACACCTTTCGTGTATGCCCTGAAGAAAACTGACTCCGGAGTCATTCTATTGTAGCGGGAACGGGGCGGGAGCGCCCCGGAGGACTCGGGGTAAGTGCAAGGGGCAGAACCTGCGCTCCTCTGAATGCGCAACAGGTGACTCTGTAAATCAGTTTCTCAAGAATTTTATTAAAACCAGCTTCGTCTTGTCGTCAGATTACATCAAACGGCAAGTACCTAAACAGGATACAGCAGACTGCGATTACATGTTCTTTATAAAGTATTTACTTAGGTACACACTGTTAATTTACCATACCTTAATACATACCCTAATCAAACCACTTTTTGGGCCAATAGGTTCACCCCTATAGGCACTGGCCGGCAATCGTAAATACAACCATATAGGACACCTGGGGTGCATATGTTGGATTTACACACATATAATTTAATTATAATTCTAAATATAACAACTAAAATGGCAAAAATCACTTTTGGGGCATAGGTTCCCCCTCTAGCCTGGGCCGGAATCGTAATACAACCATAGGACACTGGGGGCATATTTGGATTTTTAAACACCATGGGATTTGATATTTTTACACAACACAATAGGAAAACATTTTGGGCGGAGGTTCCCCCCCCCCCATAAATTGAGTCGATTAAACTAGACTTCCTTTGTTTTACTTAATCTGTGTTTTGTTTCTTTTGTCAAGTTGCAATCTTTTGTGAGCTTCAGACAGCATGGCATATAACTAGCGGCGAACAACTCTGCTCTGCCCATGAAAAGGGCACAAAATCGATTTGGTATATCGCACTAAACTGATAGATCTTGGCTGACAAACAGCAAATAGAGGAAACAAACACATTGGAAAGCCCAGTCTTGTTTTAATACTTATGCAAAGTAAGATGACTTAGTTGGGAAATTTCAATTAACCAATTTTTTTTTTTTCATGCCTTGTACCACTTTTTTTGAGCCAGGGGTATATGGATAAGGGGAAAGGGGTTATTTTTAGAACATGCCTTCTTTTTGCCAAAGAAATGATGGTGTTTACCAAAGTTTCAAAAAAGTCGTTAAGTAGCAATAGCAAGTCATAAGGCAGTTGTTCATTGTGAAAAAAACTGCTGGTTTTTTTTTAAAGAAATCGATGGATTTCTCAAAAATGATCCCTGAAGAGTAGGTGACGACTGTAGGTCCCATATAAGGTGTTCAGGGCAAGAGTCATAGACGATAGCCAAGTTAGGAGAAAGATCATCAAGATCATTTGAGTCATTCTGTGACATGGCCGTAAATGCGTTGTTTCACATAAATAGAGGGATATTCAAAGTTACTAAAAGTGAACTAAGGATCATAGTAGTGCTTAAGGTAAGCAGTGAGGTCATTGTTGTTATAATGATCCTTGCAGAGTGGATTTTGAGGTGTGTGGTCAGAACCAGGGCAATCTAGGACTCATCTGAGGTAATCAATGGAAGGTGGACTTGCCGTTCTAAAGCGGCACTGGACATTTTCATGAAATTTCTTCAATTGCTCACAACTGGATGTCTGGCCATTGAAAAAACACAACAACACCAAACATTAGTACGCGGTAACGACTCCAGGGTAATTTGGTAGGTATAACTTTTAAGTTTGCGTAACTTAATCAACATGGACGTTAATGAATATATCATAGACTTGTACTTATGGTAAATTAACACCACACAGGTCACAGACCGGTAAACACGGTGGATGCCGTGGGAATCACACTCCGGCGAGTGCTTCCGGTGTAACCCCATTTCCGTCGTTGCTGAAGAAAAAAGACTCGGAGTCATTCTATTGTAGCGGGGACGGCGGCGGAGAGCACGGGAATCGCGGGTAAGTTGCAAGGGGCAGAACCCTGCGCTCCTTGAATGACCAGGGACTCGGTAAAATCAGGTTCTCAAGAATTTTATTACAACAGCCTTCGTCTTGTCAGTCAGATTACATCCACAACGTCAAGTACCTATACAGGATACAGCAGACTGCGCTTGGAGTACATGTTCTTGAAATAGTGATTTAGTGTAGTAACCACTTTTTAATTTACATACCTATTTACTTACCCTACTCAAACCACTTTTTTGGCAAAGGTTCCCCCCTCTAGGGCACTGGACGGCATCTAATATAACCATATGACCCCTGGGGTGACATATGGTGGATTACCCACATATAGTTTTAAATTCTAAGTCTACAATACAATGGACAAAAGCGAAATCACTATTGGGGCAT
>JAMKCH010048103.1:0-10796 GCA_023653785.1 Ophioderma brevispina
GATGACCCTATGTTATTTTTTCGGAGTAACGACCCTTATGTCATTTTCGGAATAATGGACCTTATGTTTTTTCTGCGGAATCATGGCCTTATGTTATTTTCGGAATAATGACCCTTCGGACAAATGCCTGTCCTAATATTTTTCGGAAGCTATGACCCTTCGAATAATGACCCTCATGTGTTTTTCGGAATAATGACCCTTCGGAATCACGACCCTTCGGATAATGACCCTCGTGTTATTTTTGGAATATTACCCATCGGAATAACGACCCTTCGGAATATCATAGCAACCGATATCAACATGCAATATAAGAAAATTGTGTTTAAAGAATTACACCAATCTAGTTTGTGATTATTGTCAAACCGGACCTTGATTTTGCAGAACACCATCAATTCGGGTCCGCGATGGATGAGTGTATAAGGAACAACAGAATGTTAAGAAAGGATATAATCAAACACTAATGTCAGAACAGTAAACCGGCCCGATCTATACGTGAGGATTGCTCATCTGTGTACCCCCTGTCCAGCCCCGGCCCCCCCAGCCTGGTCAGTAAGAAAAAAATGAATTAGCAACGGTCACTGCATAATGATTATGTAGGAGGTATGACGGTTTAAAAAGTAAAAACATGTGTTGATGTTTACAAAGTTTTGTTTGAACTAACCCATAACCAGTGTTCATGAAAGTTCATATACAGTGTGAGTCAAAAAAAACCCTACATGCAGAATAACAAATAATTAAAAATATATAAAGAATGTGTTTTTTGCTCAAATGGTGTCTATGGTTATAAAGAAGGATAGCATGCTTTCAGAAAAACGTTTATTTGGTGTCATTTGGACTTTGGAGAAAGAAGTTACGCCTATTTTGCGAGAGACTTTCAAAACGCTGTTTGCCGTTTATGAGCCAACCAAAGAATTCCCCGCTGTACATGGAGTAACATGTTCTTCACCAGTGATTTGAGTACAAACATTTAACACCAAATTATTTTAAAACATAAATTTTTAACAGTGAAGACTTCCACCTGACTATATAAAATAATATCCTGAAGATTACAAAAGAAAATGCTAAGTAAAAAATGTTCAATTTCCCAAATTAGAAATTCAAGGATGGCTGGTGTAAGACCACATTTGGTTCAGCAAGATTCATGGTTGTAACCTACAACGGAACTTGGGAGCAAAAGTGAAACCATCGAAAGTTTTGGTAGTTTCCGCTTGAAAAAAAAAACAGCAGTGCTATATTGTTTAATTCGATTTGTTAACAGAAAACTTCAGCTTTAGTTCTTCTTGCAATTTTATGGACGCTGAGTATAATGTGTTTGTGCAAATATTACCTAGATATGTAAAAACAAAAATCTCTGAGCAGTTTTATTATGTTCATGACTGAGACATTGATATGGATTGATTTTAAATAACTGACTCTTTAATGATTGCACAATGGTAATTAATTTTTTTAAGATCTTTTAACGTATAATTATGTTCACATAGACCTTTTTATTTTCAAACTGATTATGCCTTTTGCTCGAGAAGAAATCGTAACCATCTGAAATTGCAGTGGGTGAATGTCATTTGCTATCCTGAATTTGTCTATGGTATACTTCGGTGTCAGTCTCTCCGCATTGTCAAATTGGGTAAAATCGCCAAACTGAATTTTTAGGTCCTCTCCTCAAAATTGCTAGTTTCTTTCTGAACCCAAGTCCGAAAGACAACAAATAAAATCTTCTGGAAGCCTTTTAGCTCTGTAAACAACCAAAAAAACATTGAAGCAAAAATAACGTTTACCTTTGAAAGAAAAAATCTTTCCGCAGTAGGGTTTTTATTGACTCACCCTGTATGAAGCGATGGGGTGTCCCCCTCCTGCCGAAGCACGGAACCGCTCGCAAAGTTTGCTTTCCTAAAGACACTTTTCATTGCATTTGAAATGATCAGCAGTCTTAAAAGTAAACTATATTTGATGGGTAAGGTTTTATTTTAACTATTCCTAATGTAAGTGTTCATGGAGAGTATGACAGCACACCACATTGGATGCATGAGGGTTCCCCCCTCCCGCGCCGAGCACGGAGTATTAGTTTCCCATACACAAATTCTGTACGTCGGTTTTTTTAACTGGAGAATCTGCATTTTAGAAAACGCGATTTTCAGCATTGATTTTCGCATTTGCAGCCCACCGATAAATCGACATTCCCTGCTAATCTGCGCTGAAAATTCTCTACCACTACTTCACACCAAAATACTCTAATTTTTTAGGTATTCCAAAAATTCACGACTTGGGTATTTCCCCCTCTAACTATACCCATGGGAAATACCAAATAAACGAAATAAAAGAAAGTTAAACTTGTTTCATATGAATATTAAAATACAAAGGGAAAGTCATATCAGATTTCCTTAGGGACAATTCATTTTAGGTGCTGGTTTAAATGCACCTACGCACTGTAAGACAAGCAACAATTACTTTCAATACAGTGAAAAAACTACGTGCCGCCTGGAACATACATATCTTGAGATTTCACACCGCAAATATCTTTTACGAGGCAACTTCTGTTTGAAGAACGGCACTCTCTTTTAAGATCTACCAATGTGACTATATCTGATGTCAATGTATGTTTCTGATATTTCTGATGTTATACACCTAGAACCTGGGGCCACATGTATTCCAAGGTGAATATCATGTTCGTGTACAAAACGCGTATTAGGGTTATTTCATTTCCGTTGTGTCTAATCTAACACTATAAATGACTGTTCTGTTATTACACGTATATGTCATGTGTGTGCAGAGACGGAATTAGGGTCGGTCTTTTTATGATTGTCCAATCAAATAAGGTCTTGAATTGTTTAGTTCAGGTTTTAGTTAAATGAAATGGTTGAATTTGCGACGTAAACTGTCATATATAGAGACAACGATCAATTTAAAGATTTCGATCTCTATTAGGAGACAAACACTTTAGAGACTTTAAATAAATTTTAAATTGTTATCGATTTTTGTTAAAGTTTCCAACTTTAATTATGCCCTAGTATAAATTTTTAAGTTTTTTTAAAAGTTTTGTCCCTATTTCTCTCAAGACCTTCTTTAGATTTAAGCAAATGTACATTAAAGCCTGACTGTATCAAATCTGATAAGAGTGAACTAAGTACACGAAGAACTTCATGAAATCATAACAGGAAACACAGAATTGTTTAAATTGCTGTTTATTTATAAACAAACGAAATCATTTGGGGCACTATATATAACATCTGCTCATTACACAAAAACAAACCACAAAACAACTGAAATGTTTGCCTTGTTTTCGATCCCTTCTTTGAATCCCACTCACAAAGACTCAGTTACTTAAAATCCACTTTTCAAATACTTTGAAAAATGAGTTTTGCTTTTCAAGCAATCGAAGTTTATTAAATAGACCTGATCCGATCGTAATTGAAACATAACTCCCTTTGTTTTATATGACAAAAAGTCCCGTTTTACTAATTAATTTTAGGGTTAATTTGAAGGTAGGATTTTTTACATTCAGAAAATACCTATACGTTCTTAGTCAGTTTTGTTGTCCGTGTCTCTACTAAAGACATATCTCACAATTAGGTTGTCGTGGGCAACAAAGTTGTGGTTTGAACAATAGAGAGAATATCGGATTGTCACAATAGCCTTTCGAACCCAAGTTTTTTTGCATATTTTGGAATGTTTACCGGTGCATTGGGATCTGCGCCTGGAGTGAATGGGACGAGTGCGCCGTCTTTATGTAATAAAGATGATGATTTATTAATTTCTGTCGTGTCAACGACAGAAATCAAACATGTTTCCCTATAGGGACGATTAGAAGAGCAGACAAGTTCAAAACAAGTTTTTGCGTTTTTCTTTCGTGCTGTTTGGTTTCAATAACCTTCGAAACGTTCTCGGTAGGTGGGTTACAAAAAAAAGACTTCCGTGAATCAATGGTGTCATAGTTCCTTTAATATCAGCGCAGGGTACAATGAGAGACCAGGTAATTAAATGCACTCTTTAACGTACTCGTTTAGGGTAGACACAGATCAAATACTTCCAAAACAGACCGAGAACCATACAAGCTACCCGCCCTCATTCTGATTGGTTTAACTGTGTATCCATCAAACACAGCAACACAGCTTGTGATTTGGCTACTTGAATTTCTTTCTTTAAATATAGCATGGTCCATGTGAACTTTTGGGGGATTTTCCACACTCATATGAGTTTGTATGAGCTGCCATTTGGCTCAAATCATATATCTACAAACATAACTAACAACATGATATAACCAATTTTTCAGTATTTAATCATGACTATACCGGTAACCTACTCACGTAACAGACTATACTGTACCACTCTTTCATTTGTGGAAGTGTTTATCCGTTTACAATCGAAAGATCCACTAATATCATTTGAATACACTTTGAAATGTCTATTTACATTATATTAAGTTGGTTCGAAATTATATTCAATGAAACAGTTTTGTATGCTTTTCTTGGCATTACACTCTATCATCACTTTCTAAAAGTGTACTCAGTGTTTAGTTCTTAAAAACGCGGAGAAGCAATTTACAACTGAGGAAAGATTTTTATACAGAAGAATTTCTCAGGACTGGTATGTAAAGGCTGGTTTCTTGCTGAATGGCCATGACGGGGTTGTTGTTTCAATGTTGAGTGTATGTAGATTTGATATAATGGTTACCGTCAACATAGGTGGCGCATCTACCGTACGTGTAGACTGTGGGGCATAAAAGACCCAATAACCAACTGTATAACATATGCTGTAGTCCCCGTCAAGCTAACCATGAGCTTACGATATTCAACAATTGAACCCGTAAATGCGGAGCTATTGTTAAATTGGGCCTGGCAGTTGAAATAGTCCAGTGTTATCCCTCCACCATTCAGGTTTTGTAACAAAGACCCTCCCCTCGTTTACAATAACTACCATTTTTGCATTATATAGGGTGACAAATTGAATCGAATATTTATCACTAGTTATGGATTTTCGTTCTGCAACAAAGTGTTACGTCAAAGCTTGCCCAGCAACTTTTGGTAACGTTTCATATAGAATCCCACTGATGCAAATGAGGTATTGCCATTTTTCCGCCAAGGCTCTAAATTCACAATATTCATACAGCGCATGACGGAACCTCATTTGCATCCCTTGGACTTCTATGATGACATTCTACCCCCACTTGCTTCATGACCTTATGTTCTTCTTTCTTCCTTTCGAATAAAATTATGAAAATTAGGGGTGTAAAGGAGTTAATTGAACATTTAGTATTTGTGCTTTACGGTACGTCATGAAAAAAAAATACCACAGCCTAACCTTCGAGGAGATTTATACAAAGCACCTGAATAATTGTTTACATCTCTCACACGGCGGATGAACAAGAAAAAGCGAACGCAGAATTGGGTAGCCGGCATTTCTCGCCTTGTTCGGCGGTTTTTAATTCAACGTCATCGGCCTTTCAATTTGTGGCATAATTCAATAGGCCAGCAGCAAACAATACCATTTCAAGAGGACCTCTGTAATTCAACTTAAACACTATGGCATTCACATGATGAGCACAGCAAACCTCTAAAACCACGCCAAAACGGCCGTTGGGCGTATCCAAATGCCAAAATCAATTCACCAAATAGATATAGTTTGGCTATAACATCATTAAGCACTTTATGTAACTCACCCCATAACAGATGAAGGTATTAATCCTAGGGGGCACCAGCACAGTAGAACCATATAATTAACAAATTTCTTACAAATCATCTTTAAGTTACAGTTAGCACAAATTCAATTCGTTATAATCATGAAATATCAAGGCACCAGCACAGTATACCAATATAATTTAGCAATTTAGCCCAATCACTCTTAAAATCATGACAACAGATTTATGATTACACTTGACAATTATAATGTTTGGGGTAAATTCATATAGTCCCACTGGAGTAGTAACACACTTGGCATTTAATATTCTAGCTCTAGCTACCTAATTCCCAACCGGATACAGAAGAGGACGTAGAGTAGTATAAATTGACCAAAGTTCTCATGTGGATTAAAAGTGACATTGAATTTTACTTGAAGGGCATGCCCAAAATACAATGATCAATTGTTGAAATATGTTTTGCGGCAGAAACGACAACCCCGGATATTCGTGCCAGAACCGCTAAGAATTTAATAGGCTCAATGAGCGGCTAATGGCGATACCATATTATGTAATATTTTACACAAGGTCAAATTTGGGCTTCATTCAAAAATATGCATGCAATATGCAAGCTGTCTCCCCCATAAAAGGGGGGTCACCAATACAACTGCCAAACTTAATTTTTTTTAACGTTAAACTGTACAAAGGAATTCTACACAACAAAATTCGCCCGAATGTAATTATAGCCCAATTAAAAAACACAAAGGACTCACAAATAGGTCCACAGACCGCAGCAGCATCCATAGAGAGAGGGAGAGGTGGGAGGGAAAAATTTTTATGCACCACATTAACGGATTGAGAAAGCCAATGCCAAAATTAGCGCGAAAAGACAAGAGCCAAAGCACACTACGAATCCATCAAGGCTAGGTCGGTCTGATTGTAATCATGGTGAGGGACAAAAGCCGGCACCAACCGTGTCGAGATAACATGGAATCTATGTTAATCGCAGCTATCACATAATCAAATTATCTTCGAGACAATATAACCATGGCCCTGCACTTCCAGATACAAGGACTCTGAAGTGTTTTTCTCCACAGCATACCTGGACTATGTTGAATATCTTTTGTTTGCCTCAAGTCTATGCGAAGCCTATCATTGGTCACATGATATTGGGGGACAAGAATTGATGTGACATTTTTTTTCATTTTCAAAAAATTTGGTGTCAGGTTTATTTTGTATGCGGAAACAGACGTATTGAGTTTAAAAATAATTAATTATGCATTTACCCTTAGTTTTGCCCTACCCCCTGATAGGGACTAATGAACAACAGCCTTAAGTACTTCCATATTGCAAAGTGTTGTTGACCTCTTCTCTTCTCTTTCAAGCTTTTGTTTTCAACCCGTTTTCAACACAGGTTCACAAGATTTGATAGTAATAAATATCCAAAACAATGTTGATAATATCTACCCACTTTGAGAAATTGCAGAAGAACAGTGTAAACATTTGGAACATTCTCAGTACATTTTGTCCGGGATGCATTGAAACTATTGGTCATTTTTGCCAATGTAAGCATGTGGAAATCTTTCTTAGAAAAGAATTAAATATTTGTTCATCACATAAAATGTATATATGGTAATATAGTTTTGTATTTATTACATACATACATACTACATGAAGGTATTTATATAGCGCCTACAAGAAAATGTATCAAAGCGGCTTAACAAGCATTAAAACAGCAGGTGATCAGAATAAGCAAGAAAAACAAAAGGTAAATATTGAACAGATGAGTTTTGAGCGTGCGTTTAAATGACGCTAGTGCCGCTTGAATGGCGACTGCTTTGGGCGAGATTGTCCAGGACTGAGCCGCAGCAGCGTAGAAGCCTTTGACGCCAGAGAAAAACTCAGGTGCGAGTTCCGTGAACTGGGAGACGTCTATCGGATGCAGAGAGCAGAGTTCTAATTGTGTGTTCAATTAACTTAGATGTCTGTTTTTATTAATTATTATAAAGGAATATACACGTTCAAAATAATAACGAAAGAAAGTTGTTGGGTATCTGTGGACCAAGACGTTTTTTCCATGACAAACGGATTGGACATTTTAAACCTTCAAATCTATTGGAATCTTGACATTTCACCTCGTTTTAAAAGAGCGAATAAAGGTTTGGTTCCATTAGTAATTACGTTTGTGGAAGGTTCCATTGACTCAACTTTGTAGGTATAAAATTTGTCGTCGGAGGATAATGATTCACGATCAATATTGTCCGCAGGTATTGCCAACTTTGTTCAACGAGGATCGAATCCGAAACCATTGTTATATCTGCACTGAATTTTTGCAATACCAAAGAGATGAGCCCAGGTGTCCCGCGCATTAACTGAATGGACGGCAATTCCAGGAGAGCTTGTACGGTCTTTTGTTCATAACCATTGAATAAAATACAGACAGTACCTCTATTAAAAAGTATCGGTATTGCAACGAGCATTTATATACTCATGCATTAATGCACGTGTAAACACCTGCAATCAAAGCAAGGTCCACGAATCAATTGTTCGTTATAAAAACAGGCTTTTGAAGCGCCCCTAATTCGTGAATAGATCTGCCGTCCAAGTTTCAGAGTCCAAAAGTCACTGATTCACCTGGACCAGTTGTTGTCGTTTGCCAATAAAAATCAGTTGTAAATTTGAATAAAATCACAAAAGAAGAAATATGTTTAAGTTGGAACCCATGATCTTGTTGGGTCCAATGATGAATAACAAACTTTTTTCGTGATGTTTTTCAAAGTGTTATTTTTGGCACTAATTAATAAAACCGCGACATTAAGTTAATTGACCAGACAGTAGTTGGGAGTACAAGTAATGAGTTCGGTGAGTATAATGGAACAGGGTAGGGATCTATTTGTAAGACCAGAGGCAAGAGTTTAACCGTGATGCGATTTTGAACTGAGAGCCAGTGGAGATATTGATGAGAGGTGTGACATGGTCATACTTTGAAGAACGGCAGTGAGTTGCACGGTTTTGAATTCGTTGGAGGCAATTACAGTTATAACCGATATTCCGAAAAGCAGCGAGTTAGCGTAACGGTCATACTTTTTGGTTCAGAGTGTGACACTAGTGCTGAGCATAGTGAAAATGGGCCCTAGATTGCTACCAACCAGGGCCGGAATAAATCCCATTTTGCAAATAGCAAAAAATCGATCATTGGGTAGTGTAGTTCACGAAAATAGTGATGACAAAATTAAAATGATGCAAAAAAAAAAAAATTTCCAATGCCGCAATTTAGGTAATAGCGTACTATAATGAATTATTGTCAAAATGTATGTTGTCTGGATAGAAAGTTTCAATAAACAATTGCTAGAATTGTCTGCGTCATGACAATTTATATACAAGGCTATTTTTCAAGATGGCCGTCATCTCATCTAAGAAAACCGTATATTTCTTATTATATAACCTATGAAGATGATTTTGGTGTCAAAATAAGTGTTTTCTGGGTCAAGGAGTTCGATAAAACTATTTTAAAAACTGTAAGATGAATACAAAGTAATGTTTATTTCCATATGTCACTGTTTTCCAAGATAGCCCAATATTTTTAATACAAGTACCCAAGAGTGTAAGAGTTACTGCAATGTCAGGCTGAATGTAGCAAAGTTATATATATATTAACCCAGATGCTGGATAATTAATACCAACTCAAGTACCTCAGTAACTCCTCCTTGGAACTTCCTAACTGCGCTTTAGGGTCCCTATGAACGAAAACCCAAAATATTGAATACAAACAGGTGTACACGTGATCATGGTCATTTAAAGTGACAGGAGGAGATTTTTTGAGGATACAAATTTCTCTAAATTTTCAGTGGATCGGTCTGTAGACACCCTACCAAGAACGTTTCGAAGGTTTATTGAACAAACAAGTACAAAAGAAAACCGCAAACCTTGTTTTGAACTTGCCTGCTATTGCAATCGCCCCCATAGAAAACCATGCTTTGACTTTCTGTCGTGCACGACAGAAAGTACTAAATCATTACCTCATTACATAAAGACGGCGTATTTGGCTAATTCAGTTCAGGTGTGATCTAATGCATTGGTAAGCATTCCAAATATGCAAAAAACCGGGGTTCGACAAAAATTGGGGGCGCTGCTTTCTGGAAATCTCCTCATGTCTCTTTAAGCGTGTGGAATTCGCGGCCATTTTACTCTTGACATATCTAATAGAAACAAATAATAGTTTCTATTAAAGTAGTACAGGCATAAACATCAAAATTCCCATGCAATTCCAGATATACGTTTGGGATGAATACATATTGAGTGGTCAAGGTATCACATTTTGGGTGTCGCATTGGTGATCCATGAATAAAATGACTCACAACTCACCTGACAGTTTTGACAACATTGCTGTTGAAATCCTTGACCTAAAAACATACACTTTGTCACCAAAATCGTCATCCTAGGTGCTGTATAGTATGAGGTATAAAGGATTTTTGCCTTTTATATGTCGACCATCTTAGAAAATAGTGGCGTATGGAAACTTCCATTAATTTTATATTCATCATTTGAAAATGGTTTTATTGAACTCCTTGACCCTGAAAATCTTTAATTTGACACCACAATCATCTTCCTAGGCTATATTATAAAAGATGTCAGGTTGGTGTCAATACGATGTCAGCCATCTTGGAAAATATCAGCACATACAATATTTGATAGTTTTGGGAATAGTTTTTCTGAACTCCTTTACCAAGAAAAAACATTTTTAAGACCAAAACTGTTTTCTTAGGTGTTTTGCCTTTAAATTTTTAATTTTGTCATCACCTGTTTTCACGAAGTCCACATCCCTACAATCAATTTTAGCTATGATGACAAATGTTATTATTCCAGCCCCGGTACCCCTCTCCTTAACTGGTTGGTGCTGCAGCACTAACTGCAGTGAATAAAGTCCTTTTACTTTCTAAATTCAACACATGAATAAATCTAGAGTACAAAATACCAAACCACGCAAGTTAATTGTAGAATTAAAAAGGCATAAAACACACTACAGTACATTTCTCTACCACCGCCACGTACACACTTCTTTCAATACATTTTACAAATGAAGAGCGCCGCTCATTACTCTCATTACTGAATGGTGACGTCATATTTGCGATACAGCTGGGGGAGATTTTGAAATTCTGTATTGTGTGTTCATGACGTTCGAGAGACT
>JAMKCH010048104.1:0-11448 GCA_023653785.1 Ophioderma brevispina
AGTTTTTGGTTATAATTGATGTCCAAAAAACTGCTTGGCCATTTTCGTAACCATCATGACCGCGTCCTCTGAAGCTATTTTCTTGTTAATGAACTAGAGCTTTCTAGATGTTCTTGTTAAACATGAGTATTTTAACTATCAGTACAGAAATAAAATTAATGCCTTCCTTTCAAGTATGTTTGGAATACATTTTGAATACCAGAGAGGGTGGGCAAAATTAAACGTCCAGACGGTGGAATTCGCCCAAATACTGAATTTTTTAAATAATGAAAATGTTCGCGGCCATGTTTCGGCACATGTGGGCATCGGACACTACATACTAAAACTTTCATCCATGCCTTGAGTACTAATTTCTTGGCCTAGCCGTACGCACGACATTGCTTGTGGCGTGAACTGCGTCCGACCTGTACGTGCAACCCATTGGTGCGCCCGTTTTTGGGCGGGGAACGAGCGGACCTAGTAAATTTGGTGACAGCGTGGCTCAAACCCAAAATGAAAGCTTGTATATTTTTCTCATCTCATCGGCAACATTTTTTTTGGCTGAATTTTTCCATTTATGATGCTATACAAGATAAAATATACTTGTTGTATGGTAACCGGAAATCTAGTTTGTACAGAAACTCATTGTAAAACACACAATTACTGCCACAGTAAATGGTAGTCAGATTCAAAGAATTTTGGAACTTAAGTCTGTTGGTGATGGCCTTTTTCATACCAAATAGAGAAAAAATATGTGTAATTGGGTGGGGAACGGTTAATGAATAGGTCTTTTTCCTATTGTCCCCAACCCCTAACTCACATTTTCCATAATCTCATCCCCAGATGGTTGTAGTTTGTGGGACATGTTTGCGTTCTTCCGTGGAACGAACACATGTCAATCAAAAAGGTAAGTCAAGACAAGTCTCACCTGGTTTCACTATTGACAATGTTCAAAGTAATCAATGATTATGAGTATCATCTGTCATCTGTGTATGTTGTTTTCAGCTTAAAGTCCACAAGAAGGACCAAAGTTCCAGTTTTTGCTTAATTTGTTTTAAAAAATCCACTTTTTGGTGATGAGTTCTCAAAGAATAAAAAAGGACCATTTTAGTGGGGGTAGTCCACTTTTTGTGAAGTCCGCAGAGACCGCACCCCCAAATCAATCCTGCTACCCCTTGCCCGGCCCGGGGCCCTGGTTATGTAGACCTATGTGACAAGGATAATCAAATTTTAACTTTGGACTCTATTGCTAACAATTGATTTTTTGACTGAATTCAATCAATTTTATCATAATCAACAATCATGATCATGTTTGTGGCATTTTTTAAACAATGCACATGTGCTAATTAAACAATGTAAATGGTAAAGGCGATATCATCTTATAAAGCTAAATCTGCCATAAATGCTGAGTGATGCCAATTGTCAACATGTCCTACAGCCTTTAAATTCCAAGGATAGGCGAATTGATTTGAAACAATGGCATGCATAATAACATTCTGAGCACTCGGTAACCAGTTACTTAATCCCTGGCATTATCCAAGTTTATTTTGTGATGGTTTAATGAAAGGCATGGCATGTTTAAGCAGATGAATGCATTATGGGATAGAAAAACAATGTTTTCTGTAAAGTGCCCCTCTTAACCCCTTCTTTCTGACACCTTTATGAATTTGGAACCCTAACAAAATAAACACACGGTTTCATATATTCTATTAAGGTTTCCGATTCATAAGCGGTCAAAAAAAAAGTGGGTGGGTCATGGGCCACCTATGCAAACACCCTAGAAAATCACTGAGAATGCCTTTAGTTTAGGGAGTTTCCATAAACTGGCCCATCTGACACACGTATTGAATCGACACCTTAACAGAATAAACCTGTGGCTTTATTCCGTAAGGTTTTCCAAATTCATATGTTCAGAAAAAATGTGTTCATCAGATGGTCAACCTCCCACAGTTTACTCAATTGTAACGGTTGTGTAAACATTTTGTGACCCCACTTTGCCTGACCCTCCTCTAATTAGTCGCCTTTACGGAATAAAGTGCAGTGATGCCTGTACTTTATTCAATAAAGGCTGCTGAATGGCAGAGTCCGGACAGGCAAAGTGGGGTCACATATACATGTACCAACCCAATTCAACTGTTAACACAATTTTTTTTATAATGGACCATATTTCTTTTCAGGGTGTGCATATAGCTGGACTAGGAACATTCACTTTCACACAAAAGAAATTGGAAATCGGTAACAATAAATTCATTCTAATTCAGAGGCCCATCTTTGTTCTATCGGAAAAATTTGCACAGACACATGGACTCAACTACACCAAATATTTTACTTCTGGTAAGTCTATAAACAGATAACATCAAAATTAATTTTTCATGAAGTAAATAATTTACTTTAAAAGTAATTTATACAAATGTATACTTGAAGATTGGCAGCTTGGAAAATCTAGTCTCCTTCTCAAATATCAAACAAACTGTCTCCTTCGATGCCAATTGTTCACTCACCAGCAGCGCGACGAAACCAGACCTCGGGATGCTGCGCAAGGACTCAAGAAGTTTAACCATGTCAAGCCTTGCTGGTGACTGACAGACGCACCTACACACACAGGTACTGACAACCCACCATTCCAGGCCGGTAACAAGCACCGCCCCAGGAGGGCACGCCCGCGCCAGACGAGACACGCCAACGCGCCCGGCTATACTGCCGCCACCTGATCGGCATGCACAATAAATACTGAAGTATTCGTATCATTCACTTTTTCCAAGTATCTTTCTCTATATACTTACAATTTGAGTTCCCTTCTCCGTCCCCTTTTCTCGCTTTCCTTAGCCTTAAAATTTCAGTGAGATGTTACCTTGATAACTACCATTTCTAGTGTATTTTCCCTTCCTCCTCCAATTGTCTTATCTATTTTAACGTCTCCTTCCGTCACGATGCAATTTCCTGACAATTTACTTATCTTTATACATCTTTCCTTTCTTTTTCCCATTTCTGAGTCCCCATTTTTTCACTTCTCCTTCCCCCTTTTACTTGTCCGGGGAAGTCTCCCCCAATGACCAATCCCCATGAGGTTTACTGCAGTAACTCTGATTGGCTCATTACATGTTATTTACATGAGATAACCTCAGAGTAACCAATCAAAATAGACCTTTTATATGGATGCACCTTTAAGCTTTTCTTTTCATGTATCTAAGTTGCTAAATTTGCATCATATAACCATCAACTTGGTATATAGTGCCCAAGAGATTAAAATGGATAAATACTGAGAAGTTTGTGGGGACACATTTTGTCGATCAGTATCATTCAAGCAAATTTAAAAAATTATAAAAATCTTTCTGAATCTGCCTTTTAAAGGTACATTTCATGATCCTATCACCTCATTTTGGTTTTATGGGTCACAAGATATCCATGACAAAAGGTTATTCCAAAATTTCAGTTGATTCTGATGGTGCGTTTTGAGGGGGATGAGGCTGTGGATCACAAAATGCCCCTTTAATTGATACCATATATTGAAATTAAACCAATTAACTTGCGTCTATTTTCAGGTCAAATTCCTGTCGTTGAGCTCAACTTCTCCACCTTATCTTCCGAGAGCCCCTTTGATAGAGACACAGTTGAAGGATGTGTCAAAGAGGTCCTCCAGGCACTGGCCAGGTCTGTCCAATCCAAGAGAAATGTGGAATTTACATTCACCGGGATAGGACGTCTTACCATCAGGGATGGCAAGGTCAAGATGAAATTCTACAAAGACTTCTTGAATATGATGGATGGTTCAGGGACATTAGCTGAGGCATTGAGAAATGTAAGTGTATTTTAGGGGACCCTCGAGATTGAAATTGATTTTTTGACAAACTTGGGGTGGAGTGAGACTTCATGTACATATATGTACAGAGTGTGTTGGTGATAGATTTGTGTTGTAGGCCCATATGGTGAAAGTGTAAGCACCAGCGTACCCAGCCGGGGTCCGGAGGCAGCGCGAGCACCGGGGGGTTGCAAAAAAATATACAAAATCAGCCTATTTTTGCTTCTCAGAGGTACCCCGCACCCCGACTGTACCCCGAGGTCATCCAGGCCTGGGTACGCCCCTGGTAAGCATTAGGCACAGTCATGTTATAGGCTAAGGGGCATTTAACTTCCCCCAATTCAGTCAGAGTAATAATATGTTTTGAATCACGGTAGCACTTTTGTTTACATTTTATAAATAGATGTTCAACTACAGCCCGGCAGAGAGACACACTCAACCCCAACACTTGGCATAATTTAGGAGAGGCCTTTGCCCAGCAGTGGGATAATATAGGCTGATGATGATGTAGGCCTACATTGTAATTTTCAATTTAAGGCCTACACTTTCAATATCTATACTTTGTTCATCACCTAATAAGCAAAAAAAGTGTGAAAGTGATTCCGTTTTACACACGCTCCTTTAGTCGCAAGCGTGCACCACGCGTACATTACGCACTGCATCTGCTGTGGCAGTGTTGCTGCAGTTGCGTCTGCTTATTCTATGATCAATTCACGTTTAAGGGCTTGACTATTTGGTAATGAACAAAGTATAACTTTGTTATAATTGCAAAAGATGGAGTGTTGTTTTGGTAGCCGTCATCTGTGAGGTTGAAGTGGACCTTGAATTAGGCAGCCACCTGATTTGCACTGGACCACATTCTATGTTGTTTGACCCTAAAGATGTACTAATACAAAACACGACATCTTTGCTATTGTTACCTATTACCAATTGCTGACATTACTTACATGTGATTTCCTTTCCAGAGGGCCGACACTGCTGATTCAGTATTATCCAGAGCTTCAACTTGTAGACCACTCACAGGCACACGTATAGTGCTTCCAAGGTGAGTTATTAGTGTATAACTACCAAATCTTGTACTAGGATGTAATAAAAAATGAATAAATCTTTGGCAAGGTTAATTTCCGGATGAGACAATCACCTCCCCTTTAGGTGGGAGTTTCTGTACCTGACCCATCTGACAAGTTTTCTGATGCACGTATGAATTTGGAAAACATTTTGAAATAACCCATGAAGGGTTTCCCATTAATAAGTGCGTCAGAAAAATTAAATAATATTTCCTTAATTGGCAGCCCAAAATGTATTTTTCGGGTAGAAATCATCCCTGCCAACAAATATTTGAACCAACAACTTTTTCTAAATACATCTATTTACTTCAAATAAAGGTGGTTGTGGTTTGTTGTACGGAGGGGAAGGGTAACTCGAAAACTGAGCACTTTTCAAAGCTCGGCAAAATACGCTACAGGGCTTGGTTATATTGCAGGATTAGCCAGGGTGCAGGCAAAAGTGGTTTTGCTTCGAGTCTGAACAATAACAATCATCGTCACAGTCCATGCCCATCATAGAAGAAGAAACAGACCAACAAGAACTCCAGCGAGAACCTTGGTCATCCATAAGATGAAGAGCAACAAATGGATGGGGACTGTGGAGGAGGAGATTCAGTTGGAAGATATGGAAGGACAAAAGAAGGTATGTTGGAATAGGAAAGTGATAACTTTATTCTATGTGACAGTGCCCACCAGGGGGAAAACTTTTTGTTTTTTTGTTTCTTTCCCCCTAGCCCCCCTCCCCCCAACCCACCCCCACCACCAACCCCCCCGCCCCCCCACCGAAAGAAAAATGAGGGATTTTTGGCAAAATTTGTGATTTGGGCCCAAAATCCACAAAATTTTGGAAAATCAGCGTTGGGGCACAAATTGGTTAAAATCCTTCCAAATATTTGATACTTTTTTTTTTTTTTTTTTAATTCATCTTTTTTTCCCAACAAAATGCACTTCCTCCCCCCACCGTTTTCCCCCCGAAAAAGAGGGTTGGTGACACCTTAGATATGGTACCACATCTCTGGTTGTAGACCCTCGGGTCTACAACTGGGATGTGGGCAGTAGTATTCAACAGCGACCGACAGGAGGCAACAAAAATAAGCAATTCTACAAGAAATATGCTCCACTTACCGATATCACAAGGATCACTAATAACGGCTTGTTATCAAAAGTTTTACTCGTTTATAAACGATCCCTTACTGCCAAGAAGAAATCGGTGAAATTTTAAATCCCGGTGTCAGCTATTCACATCAGTTCACATGACGTTGTTTACAAAAATGGTGGCGACACCACGTTGCTTTGACAGTGTAGAGACCTTCGGTAAATTCGGGACGGGGACACTGTCGGAATGTCCCGAACATTCAGTCACATGATTGCAATATCTTCCCAACCCGCAATACAGGGTGTGTGCGTGTGTGTAACACAAATAGCTGCAGGCCGGTATGGAAGAGAGACTCGTAGTTGGTTCTTCGACTCATATCCCCAAACAACAATATAGCACATGTTTGATAATCGGACAAATATCATTGAAGGATGCACATTTTCCAGAAGTTTTTACGCTAGTTTTCGATATATGAAATGGATTAAAAAAATTCAAATATAGTGGGACATATGAATTGGCTGAATAGTCTTACTACACCTGTGGTGCAGTATGAACAACGGTAAGTGCATCCTAACATGGACTTTGCAGAACCAAAATGTGATGTTTTAATTGTTCTTTGTTTTTTTTTTTTGTACTTCTAGCAACAGGCGAGAATAGCTTTCGTAAGTACCATACGATCGCCCACTAGCGCCACCACTGTATGGGAAGGTTAACAAGATTAAGATGGCCCTCACAAACTGTCGTGTCATCACATTTATTGAAACTATGCAAATTAGCCTTCATTAATATTCATTTACTTTTTAGTGCAAATTTTGACTGTTGTTAACAATTCTAATCACCGTGTTAAAAATTGTTTGTGGGAAAGGGTAACACTTGGAAATGATTGAAGTGGCGTATAAGTAACATAAAAGATTGACTGATAATTAAAACCTAAAATTACCTGAGAAAATAACATTCACTAACCTTAGAAAAGGAGGGGGAGGGAAGAGCACGAGAGAAATAAAAAAATATTTCTGGAGTAAAATGCCTTAATTCTACAGAACACAGAACAAATTGATGTAAAATTACTCAAGAGTTCACAAATCTTTTCGTGGAGGCCGCTTATGAATATTTTAGTGTCTTAACCCTTTCAAAGCTAAAATAAATTATAGCTGATATTGGTTTAGAAATAAACAGCACCATCTCATTTTCATTTAAATTGTTACTTTCCACAGAACAGCTAAAATGACTTCAAGCAGAACACCATCCCGTCAAGTCATTCCTACTGCAAAGGCCATCGGTATCAGTCTAACAGAAACCTCGTACCCAGCCCACCACGAGGCATCAGGGCAGTGTATGGCCCCATCACCACCCAACGCAACACCTCGCCACGCGGTGAGCTTCCCCCTCCTCGATCCCCCAAAAAGGCGATCTCTTCCCCGATGACACCTGAAGATAAGCGTGTCAGAATGGCAAGGAAGCTCTAATTTCGGACACTCACACCACCGGACTCTTCTTGTGTCACACTGAGATGACAAGCAGGTCAAGACTGTGTGTCTTTGCCACCAAGAGCCTCCAGGAATATACCTGTGTCATTTGACCGGAGAAACGCAAGGAACAGGAGCACGACAGATTTGCTAAAGCATACCAGCATATGAAAGACACAGAATCCATCACACAAGACCATGTGATTCATATTACTCTTACCTTTTCTTATTTGCAGCTTGTTCAGTTTTGAGATTATGGTTATTCTGGAATACCTTTGACATTACTGGTCCATTGTATTATGAGTGATTGACATTGCCAGATTTTAGGTATGTCATGTCCTCAGATCTCTTTTTCTCGGAAAATACGTTCTTGAGATTTTGGCCCAAACATGCTCAGGAGCATATATTTTCAACTCGTGTCATAGGGGCGCTATCATTATTATGTGTGCGCTTATTCCCGTTAATGTTATATTGAAGTTTACAAAAGAACGACTTTCCTGCGGCTCGGATGGCGTGGCGTGTGTCTGTGGGCGCGCGTCTTGTTATCTAAAGGTCGTTGGGTTCGATCCACTCCAGGAACAACATTAGTTTATGATTTTATTTGATTTTAGAGTTGAGATTGGAATCATAAACATCCAGCAGTTGTGGCTTGAAGTAGAAAATATTGAATAGCTGCCTTTGAGAATCAGACTGGTCATTGATCCTTAGCATGATTTCGTGCCAGAATCTCCGACGTGCCGAAATACAGCATTATATTTACCCCGAATGAGTTGGCATGATTGAAACACTAGCTATATAGATGCACATTAGTATTAAGAATTTTATAAGAAAAAAAAAAAATCCTGAAAAAATCATTCATGTACAGCAAAACAAACTTTTCTTGAAGTTGTAACTAAAAATTTGGGATTCTTGGAAGGCAACCTAAAATTGGGGGGGGCCTTAAAAAAAAAATTGTTGATACAATGTGGTTAATATAGTAGATACACACTAGGTTACATGCCAGTTTTGGAATTTTTTTATTTTTTCATGTGTTACCTTTTTTTTTGAAAACAAAAGACTACTCTATGTTGTGAAGAAACAACATGCAGCAATGTCATTTCAGGTTTGGCATAATTACATTAAAACTTTTTTTTACTTTATTTAAATTTTGTATCATGTGCTTATTCCATTCTGGAAAAAGCACATGATACAGAGTAGGTACTGAAGTAGGATGAAGATATAATGTAATGATGCCTCAGTAATGGCGAGTGGTATATGCCAATGTCGTGAGAGAAGTTGTTATAGGGGTTTTTGGTACCAATTGAAGCAGCTGGTAGGTATGGTCCTCCTCTTTCCATTGATACAAAAATGAAGTACCAACAGCTAAAAGTTAAGTTAAAAATGACACATCATTAAGTTCTGCCTGTAACAAAACTCCCCAATTTTATAGTACATAGGGAGAAGGGGTGGGGAAAGAAAATTCATTTTTTTCACCAAAAAGGTAGGAAACGCCAATTTCCATGCAGTTTTGGCTCTACTAATGGGAAATGACTATACTTGGGCCATCATTCGTGGGCATAACAAACTGTGTCTACGTGCAACCCGATGGTGCGCCGTTTGGCGGGGAGCGGGAGTACATTCTTAAACGGTATAATAAATATGAGGCCAGAGTATAGTTTTATTAAACTCCTGAGGTCTATCGCGCTATGAATGTTTGAGTCAGTAAATTGGCAAAATACATGTATCAATTTTTCACACATATCCAATACTTCATACTTCCCAACATACATGTATGACATCATAGGACGTCATAAGGGGAATGTTGGTACTTATTTTGATACCAATGGAATGAGAATCGATAAGCTATCTTGTAGTACAAATTTTGGAATATGATGTTCAGTACAAAAATCACAGGGGGTTGCAACCACACCACCCCCAAGAGTTTGTCACAAAAACCAAAAAATGGCTCAGGTAGACGAGGGTTTTTAAAAATGCAGTTTCTTAAAATCCATGTCACAGAGCAGGTCCACTGTAGCCATGACTTTCAAGCAAATGCAGGACATTTGTCTTGAGAGGACGGAACACAACAGTTATACAATTCCTACAAGGTAGGTTAGTGCGGAAATACTGTTGAGCCACACTATTTCACGGGTACAGTACTGGCATGGGCCTTCACCCGAACCTGAAGGGTGAGGGGTGTGATAGGTCCATAGGAAATAAAGTGCCCTATTCCTGAGATCAACCATTGAGAACTTGTTTTACCACCTACTGTGACTTGGTGACGAGGTTGTAGGGAAACAGTTCAAACACTTTTCCATAGCGAAATAGACTTGTAATCGGAATCAGCCAATGATTAATTGTTCATTAAATTCATGAGGTGTAATATTAACTTCATGTACTTATAATTACTTTGTATTATTAGGTCACACAACTTTTTAATAGAACATCACAACAGAAGATAGCCAGCATTCAATTTGGGGTCAGTGAAAAGCCATCAAGAACAACAGGAAAAGAACGATCTACAGAATTTCATTAAGTATCACAGCCAATCTTCATAAATCATTAACACAGATTTTTTCTTTATTGCAGTTATTATTGGGTCTAGAAGAAAATGGCTAAAATTCAAAACCCTATTAGAACCTGAATACTTGAATGCATATACAACACTTTTAAAAGCTCAAGTACAGTGAACAATAGCCATAATGCCGGGGGTAGGGGAACCCCCGCCCAGACTGGCCTGCTGAATGGGGACGAAATTTTTTAAAAGGGCTTTTTTTTTTTACTTTTTGGGGAAAAAGTGGGGAAGGGAAAAAAGAGGAAGGGGGGAAGGAAAAAGGGGGGAAGGGCAAAGAGGGGAGGGAACCAGAGAAGACCAAATATGTAGTGTATCGAATATGGTTTGTTATGGTTCTTACCCCACCCCCTTCAGATTTTGAAATCGTCGTTAAAAATAGGGTCAATCAAACGGCCCGTTTTTTTTAAAACAGATAGTAATTTTTTGTATTTCAAACTTTAACTACATTTGGAAATAAGATAATGTTCAGAATAGCTCGTAATTAGCAAAAACTTGTGGTGGTCATTTGACATTCAACAAAGTCCCTTGTACCTTTTTGCAGAGGTCTTACATATTCCAGAACCGTCTACATCACACCACCGCGGCACATCAAGCAGGGGAGCAGTATGCTGACCAACTTGCCGGTCAGGTGGAGTCTAAGACCACTGACAGGATGAAGCGCATGCGAGACAGTGAATTCTTAGAGAGATTGGAACAGGGTGCAACTCGCAGAAAGAGTAAGTCTTATGATGCCATGTTTTATGTGTGTGTGGTGTGTGTGCATGCGTGCCGTGTCACGAGTGCATGCATGGTAAAGTTTTGTTAAAGGGCATTTAGTGATCCACCAGCCTGGTCCCCCCTGACTTCTTACCTAAAAATATGTTGAGATTTTTATATCATCTGAACGTGCCTAGTCAATCCCACGTATGGTGCCCCATCTATGTGCAAAAAACATCCAGTCGCATCTGTAAGAAATTCGCAATTTGTATTTTCTGTCCGTAAACGGACCAGAAAGTACAGTACAGTAGCCTATGGGATTGTGGGAAATGCGCAATTGCTCATAACACAAATAACCTGCCAGATCGGGATAGCTCAATTTTGTGACTAAGCTTGTCTCAAGGATCTCGTGATCACTGCCTTCCCACCCGACGGTGCTGACAACTCACAGCCCCTGCACCTTTAAGCGCCAGCCAAGCAGCGCCCCCACCCCCAATATTGTCGAACCCTAGTTTTTTGCATATGTGGAATGATTACCACTGTATTAGATAACACCTCAAGGAATAAGCCAAATACGGCGTCTTTATGTATTAAGATGTTTTAGGAAATTTCTGTCGTTCACGACAGAAATTCAAGAATGGCTTATATATGGGACGATTACAATAGAAGGCAAGTTCAAAACAACATTTTGCAGTTTCTTTTGTACTTGTTTGTCCAATAAACTTTCGGAAATGTTTGCGGTAGGTGGTATACGATTGATCCAGGCACATTTGACGAGAAATTTGTATCCTCAAAAATCTCCTCCTGTCACT
>JAMKCH010048105.1:0-14418 GCA_023653785.1 Ophioderma brevispina
ACCCGATGCTTATAAATTTGGTACCGGAATGGAGGATCGCTATGGTCCTCTATTTCCATTGATACCACACAGTTCGAACATACGTCGTATGGCGTCATCATGACGTCCTAAAAGATCGACGAGTCGGCAAATTGGGCATTTTCCATCGAAAATAGAGCGGAAAATTCTGATTTTGCGTCCAAAATTGATAGGAATATCGGTTTTTCATGCAGTTGTCAGCTCTAAAATGATGGCAATTAACTAGTTTACATAAATATAGAGGGTTAGAGCGATACTGTCCATAATAATTTCAAAAAAATGTACATAAAATATTCTTGGGTGGGGCAACCACCCCCCACCCTCGACTATGACGGCATACCCTAAACCCGGTAAGTGCTTTGATTTGCTAAAATGACGGAAGGATGAGAAAAATTATTATCCCGAAGCTTTTTTACGAAAGCTTTTGGCATTTGGCCCCACTGGTCAGACGAGGGTTAAAATGTTTACAAATTGTCCAATAATGTCTTTCTCCGACATGGTTGAGCAAAAATAATTAAAGGTTTCTCGTGTGTTAGGCCTATATTGCATTGGCCTGTGCATTCTCGGAAAGGGACAAGCTTGATGGATAATTTTAGCTGTAATATTGATCACACTCAGTCCAAAATTAAACAAAAAGAGGCCAGCTTAGACTCTTAATAGACACTGGTATAACGCATAATAGGGCCTAATAAACTTACAAAAGCCTGTATGAGTAGCCGAGAGTTATATCTCGTGGAAATGAATAATTAACAATTTCCAATGTAGAACCAGATAATGGAGGAGGGAAAATATCAATGGCATATAATAAATTCAGGTATTAAAAAACTGATTATAACATGCCTGTGTGTGTAAATTTGTGATCAGAACAGAATGTGCATAATAATACAAAAGAACAATATTAGTTTGATTGTTTTTTAATTAAATATCTAAGTTTCGGCTATTCTATGTCTAGCCCTAAAATATACGTTACAATATTATGATGTAGTTTAAAAACATCATTAAATTAAAAAAGTAATTTAGCTGATTATAGATGTCAGGTAAATTTTGCCCATTTAAAATTAACATCCGCGATCTAGAAAAATTCAACACCATGGCACCAACAACTATTTAATATATTCATAGAAAATCTATATAAATTCACAGCCGGTCGGTAAAGGTACTTTAATAATTAAAAATATGGACAAAAAGTCACGTTTAACAATTGGGTTCCCATTTTAGTGATTTTAGCGATATAATTTATGGCTGGAATTTAACCTTTATTGTCCCATTTCGACCTCCGACCATCTATGACTGGCTAAACGTCCATTCCATGTTTACTTAATCATGTCCCGTGGGAGGTATGTAAACGATATATTCTTTTGACCTACTCTTCAAACAGAAGACAATGTCAGAGTAGGACAAAAGTGATACTTTTCGTTATTCACCCATTTTTAATTGACTTTGATAGTTTTGGATGAATTTTGTTCTATTATTCCACTTTGGACTTCAGACATCGGTAAGAATAGAGGGCTCACTTGATTGAAAAAGGCCAAACCCTTATATTACCTACTTTGAAAAGAGAGGCCAACTAGCTTTCTATTTCACTATTATGAACTTTTGGATTGTACAGTGATTCTTGTTAACCATTTTGACCAATTTGACCTTATTTCAGTCATTTTGATCCAAAAATATGAAAACTAGAATGACTTAAAGATACCTATTGAGTTTCATTGAGATGTTTGGGTTGTTTTTGTAACAGAAATGTTTCCTTGAAAAGTTTTGTGAAGCGAAGGTTTTGAGACTGAGGTATCCATTTTTTTGACAATTTGATATTTTTGGGCCAACTTTACCCCAAAATCTATCAATCGGAATGGTCCATTTTATCCCCTTAAATATGAATCCTTTGAAGGTGAATGGATATGTTCCAATCGATTATTTTAAGAACGGAAGTATTTCGACTGTTTACCTATTTTTGGACAATTGTGACCCCTTTTTGGCATTTTGCCCCCGAACCCCCGAAATCTGTAATTTAATGCTTCCCCTAAATTCATTTAAATAGGACTCCTTAAAGGTTAAATAGACTGTTCAGATAGAGTTATTTAAGACAGGAATGTATTTCGACTGGATTTAACCTATTTTTGGACAATTTTGACCTTTGTGGCCTTTTTTACCCTAAAATAAAAAAGGTAGAAAGCCAACACCCCAGACGTTGTGTACACCCCATGGTGTATGAATCCCCTAGTTGGACTTTGTAACAACAAACGCCGTCAAAAATCATATTTGGTCTTGGCCGGCCGTCTTATAGCGAGACCAATTAATAGTGGGCGTAAATCATCCAATTTATCATTATCTGTTTTGGATCCGAGAGGTCACACCTTGGATTCCTCAAACACGTAATGGGGTAAATCGACTTAAACGTTTCGACAGAAGGCACCATGATGAAACGAAAACCTAACCAAACTGGAACAAGGCACACATACACGCACCATATGGACATGTGCGTTATCGCAATATCCCCCAAATGCTTTTCAAGCCAGGGGATAAAAACGGATTCATGTCAAGACAATTGGTGCTAAATTGTATCGATGAATTTCATCAATAGGTTCTCTGACGATGCAAACACCTTAACAAGTGTAAGGAGAAGTCTGTAAAATTCTCATGAGTTACTTTTTTACAACTGAAGAATTGACAGAAAAAGGAAAGTAAAAACAGCAGTGTTCAGATACGATTCTCCATCAATTACGTTGTTTGTCGGTAAGTGTCAGCACGGACAGTAAGACTAAAATTTTCCGATTTTGTCCCCACTTTTTAATTATTGCGATTCTAGCGTCTGATCATTTGGCAGGGTAGGTTAGATAGACCTGTACTTGTTAAGATTATACTAACCAAAGGTGTGAGATTGTTCTATTATACATGTATACTTACGAATGATCCAAACTAGTGCATTTTTTGTGCTCAAACAAGGCCTTCAGACACCCCGATTGCAACAAGTAAAATCTTCGGTGCGACCCATGCCTAGTACGGTCCCATGCTAGCCTCGGTACGCCCAACCATTGCGTCACTGGCGTCCAGAATCCTTGCTCATTTTTTACATTCCCCAAGGCCTCCACTTGCGGGAGGGCATGGATGAGGGTTGTATTTAGCCTAGTTGGTCATCGTAAGTATACATGTTAAAATAGAACAATCTCACAACCTTGTTGAGTATAATATAACTAGTCCAGGTACGGTATCCTAACATAACCCTGCCAAAATGATAAGACCAAAGCGATGCATAATTAAGGACAAAATTCGGAAATTTTTTAGTCATTACTGGTCCGTGGGAAGTAAAATAGCGACGACTTACTACAACACGTAATTGAATGGAGAATCGTATCTGGGAAAACTGCTGTTTACTTTTACTTTTACTCTCCCTTTGCTGTCAATTCTGCCGTTGAAAAATAACATCAGAAATTATACAGACTTCTCCTTCACTTTAACAAAAGGGTGTTTTGCATCGTCAGAGAACCTATTGATGAAATTCATCGACTCAATTTCGCACCAAGTGCTTGAACTGAATACTTTTTTTTATCCCATCTGGCCTTGAAAAGCGTTTGGGATATTGGCGATAAACGCACATGTCCCCATATGTGTGCTTGTAATGTGTGCTTGTTCCAGTTTGGTTAGGGTTTTTCGTTTTTCAATCATGTGTCCTTTTCGAAAAGTTTTTGTTTGTTTTGTTTAAGTCCGATTACAAAAACCATTATCGTGTTTTTTTTTGACCGGCGCTTTCCGTGGATTTCCCCAGGGTGTGTCCCTATCGCTCCACCCCCCATGCTCCTGCATCAAAATTGAGCTGCTTTTACCCCACTATTAATTGGTCTCGCGTCGCTATATACTTGGCCGGCCAAGGACCAAATATACTTTTGACGCGTTTTGTGTTACAAAAGGTCCACCTAGTGGATTCATACCACCATGGGTTGTAGCATCAACGTATGGGGTGTTGGCCTTTCTACATTTTTTATATTTTATTAGGTGGGTAAAACCATGGCCCAAAAAAGGTCAAAATTTGGTCAAAAAGAGGTAACCAGTCGAAAATACATTCCTGTTCTCTTTCTTCAAATAAATCTATCTGAAACATTCTATTTTACCTAAGGCAGTCCTAATTTAAATGATGTAAGGGGAAGCATTAAAATTTACAGATGGGGGCAAAATGGCCAAAAAGGTCAAAATTGTCCAAAATAGTAATCACGTCGAAATACATTCCTTCTTAAAATAATCTATTGTGAACTATCCCCATTCACCTTCACAGGAGTCATATTAGTGGATAAAAGAAGCCATTCCGATTTAGTAGATTTTGGGGTACAGTTGGCCCCAAAAATAATCAAAATTGTCAAAAAATGGATACATCAGTCCAAACCTTCGTTTCATCACAAAACTTTTCAGGAAACATTTGCCTGTTACAAATCTCAAGGAAACGTCAATAGGTAGCTTTAGTTAGATCATTCTAGTTTTTAATATTTTTGGATCAAACTGACCAAAATCAGGTCAAAATTGTCCCAAATGGTTAAATCACTTCATCCCACGTGTCATAATAATTGATAATAAGCTAGTTTTGGCCCTCTTTTCAAAGTAGGTATATAAAGGGTTTTGCCTTTTCATCAAGTGAGAGCCATTTACTTTACACAAGATTTCTGAGTCAAAGTGGAATACATCGAACTAAATTCATCCCAAACTTGATCAAAGTCAATTAAAATGGGTGAAATAACGAAAGTATCACTTGGTCCTACTCTTACATTGTTCTTCTTTTTGAAGAGTAGGTCAAAAGCATATTGGCCCGTTTTACATCCACGTGACATTGATTAAGTAAAACATGGGTTAATGGACTGTTAGCCGTCATAGATGTCGATTCGAAATGGGACAATAAAGTTAAATGTCCCCAAAATTATCAAAAATCAACTAAAATGGGAAACCAATTGTTAAAGAACAAACGTATGACTTTGTCCATATTTTTAATTAATTACCACCGGTGAATTAATAGATTTCTATTGAATATTAAATAGTTGTTGGGGCCAGGGTGTTGATTTTCTAGATCTTGGATGGTTTAAGTTAAAATGGGCAAAAATTCTGACATCATAATCAGCTAAATTCCTTTTTAAATTTAAATGATGTTTTTTAAAACTACTCATAATATTGTAACGTATATTTTAGGGCTATACAATTAGAATAGCCGCACTTAGATATTTAATTAAAAAAACAATCCAATTTTAATCAAACTAATGTTCTTTGTAATTATTAGTGCACATTCTCATGAACAAATACTACACACATGTTTAATCAGGTTTTATACCATGAATTTATGATATGCCAAGATCTGATTATTTCTCCTCCACTATCTGTTCTACATTGGAAAGGTTAAGTAATTCATTTCACGAGAATGTACCTCTCTGCTATCATAAGGCTTTTTGTAAGTTTTATTTAGGCCCTATTATGCTTTAATAAACACAGGAGCTATTAAGAGTCTAAACCGTAGGCCGCGCTTTGTTTTAATTTTGGACCTGAGTTTGATCAATATTAACAGCTAAAAATTATCTATCAAGCTTGTCCCATTCCCGGTAGAGCACAGCCCAATGCAATAGGCCCAACACCCGAGAACCCTTTATATTTTGCTCACCATGTCCGGAGAAGTACATTTTGGACATTTAAACCCCTTAACCTCGAGTCTTACCAGTGGCAAAATGCCAAAGCTTTGCGTAAAAAAAGATCGGGCTAATAATTTTCTCCATCCTTTTCCGATCATTTTTAGCAAATAAAAGCACCTTCACCCGGGTTAAGGTATGCCGCATATCGAAGGGTGGGGGGTGGTGTTTGCCACCCAATAATATTTATGGTGACTTTTTGAAATTATTATGGACGATAATCCGCTCTAAAACTCTATATTTTATGTAAAACTGAGTTAAGTGCCATCATTTAGAGCTGACAACTGCATGAAAATCCGAAATTCCTATAATTTTAAAGCGCAAATCAATTTTCGCCTATTTTCTATGGAAAATCCCAATTTGGGCCGACTCGCTGACTTTATGACGTCATTATGACGCCATACTAAACGTATTTTAGAACTTGTGGTGGTATCAATGGAAAAGGAGAACATAGCTATCCATTCGTAAACCAAAATTATAATCATCGGGTGCTTTATATAACCTTCATAACGATTCCTCTGGAGGGGGGTGGAGTTTTATTTCGGGTAACAAAATGATCGTTCTGACCTGTTGATTAAACCTAACCAACTTACAATAAACAACCCACCGCAATTACATATTATTGATGCGTTTAAGAAACAGATTGGGATATTTTCCTCATTGTAATTTTTATCATTCGGTATTCATAGCACTATCGAGTAACCGTAAAGAGGGCTTTAATAATAACATTATAACAAAACTTTTGATTTATTTAATTGTCTTTGTCTCCCCTCAAGGAGCATTAAAATGGTCAACTCAATTGTAAACTTTAATGTTACTCTACTGGTGACGCGAATAATTACCTGATGAACGATTTGACAAATAGGGTAAATAGAGCTAATGTTACCTAACCGTAAAATCGGCGTATACAAGCACCGGTGCCTATAATAGGATGATGTCGAACCGGACAATAGAGAAAAAAAATTTTATTAGCGCCCTCTAACTAGATCAGGTCGGTTTTGGACAACGCTCTTCGTGCGAAAACGTTGGTTGATCAACTTGCAGTAGATTTCCCATGAAATAATACCAGGTCCTTATGATTTACATAAAAGCTTTTCCTTACCCATGGTAGAAATACCAAGGTCTTAATAAGGCCACCTGTGTTATTCGAGCATTTCTGAAATTCAATGATGGTATGTTACATAGTTGGATAGCTTGCCCTTTCTTGTGCAGTGTACCGGGAGATTTACCGACATACTGACCTTTGTGCTCAATTAACGATTGATATTGAAGTTTCAGGTTTGCTTTCATTCCTTTTTTTTTGTTGTGAGAACTTACATGGAATTCAAATGACGATGTTATATCCATCGACGTTATAAGAGGTGCTGATCCCCCTATTTCATCTTGTATCACCATAATGGAATTCCTGATTGAACCATCAACAAGATTTTAAACCAAAATAATTCGATCAATTCCTGGTTAGAGTAAAAATAAACGTTTTGAATCCACACGGCAAACTTCATTCACGGTGTAATAGTCAACGAATTGAACACAAGCATAGTATGGAATGACTTAATTTTCCCAAAACAAATTGTGGATGTCTGTCTCTTTTCTGTCTTATTTTACAGTGATCGTTGTAAGCTTTTTTTTGGTAGAACTTTGTTTTGATAAAATGTATGTTGTATCTCTCTTTTTTAATATGGAAAAGGAAAGGATTGTCATATTATTTCTTTTTTACAGTACTAAAAAAAAACATTACTAAAAAAAAACAAAGTACTTAAAAAAAAAAAAAAAAATGGATTTTTAATCTTTATGTAATTCTTGGTGATTATACAGGGCCGTAACGCATGATTTTTTATTTTGAGGGGGAGGGGATGTGGCTGGACTTCAAAAAAGGTGGACCTTTTTTTCTCCTTTTCCGAAAGTGCCTTTTTGGGGTAAAATGACCTAACCCCCTAACGTGATCCTTTTTTGGACTTTTTGAAAATTTTTTTCACCAAAAGGTTGACTTTGGTTTCAACATATTCCTAAATTTTGGACTTTTTAATCAAAATCTTCAACCGAAAAGTGGGAACCTTTTCTTCTTTCCCTTTTCCTTTTCTCGGAATTTGGGGTACCCCCCCTGCGTACGGGGCCTGTGATTATATATTGGGATTTTGGGACTTTTTTTCTGTCTTTTGTTTGAATATGATACGGTAACATTTATATGAAAATTGCTCACAGAGCTAAATCAACACGGTGTAAGTTGTGCAATAAAAGCTAGGAGAAGAAAACTATGTATCGCTTCCACTTAATCGGTTGAGTTGACTCTCCTTTCGGAACTATCATGTGAGTTCGCTTTTCGCGACTGTGGACTAACCCAACAACTATACTTTTCTTTGTGGGGAAATCTCAGACAAAGAAAAAGCACACCACTTCACTTCAGTATCCAAATCCAAAGTAAGTTCTTTGACCCGAGTCTTAGCAGGATCGTACCAAGGCAATCATGTGAAAGGGGGAAATTCCCAATGGACCCAAGTTGGTCCCGGGTCTGAATCAAGAAACACTGAATGTGGAAAATTGTTATTGTTGACTCTCTGATTTCCTAAAGCTAGAATTGCTCATTTTGTAATCCAATTACCATGGTTACTCCCTCATTTACCAGCAGTGGTTTTGGAAAACTTCAAAGGGCCTGCGCTGACTGGACCTTTCAGGTAATCCGTTCAACCGCCTCACACTTGACCACTCAGCCAGACTAACTATTTCCAAGCACATATATGTTTTGGCAGGGAACCTGGGGTCATTCTGACCCGGTAGCTGAATGGGTTTTGGGTGGGGTGGCAATTTATCACATTTGGTATATCAATAATCGCGTGGTGTGGAAAGTTTAGAAAACATTGACTTTTTAATCGAAAGAAAACAGCCAATCTCCTCGATTTTCAGTAAACTAATTCCTTCAATGCTTTGTGGTCTAAAAACAAAGGACTGTAACATTATTTTTGGACTGTTTGAAAAGATCCGGTCCATTCGGGTGTGGTGGAAATATACCAAATGGTGGATGTATTTTATGACATCCCTTTTGATTTGATCGTGATTTCGGGCCTACTTGTGTGACGTACCATTTGGGTTAAGGGGTGGTTGGGTTGTATTTGTGTTTTGGGTGCATTTACATTAATAGGGGGTGGTGGAAGGACAATGCCGGAGAAGTTCGAATCCACCTATTCTGTAGAGTCACTTACTGTAACCTCCCGTATTTTCATAGGGCACTGCAATCCCCACGCTATACAGGGGTGTCTCAGAAAGAATTACACCCTAGCTATTGGTGACCATAACTTCAAAAGTGAGTAATCACAATTGTGATCAATTTAAAAGAATTTGAACCACAATTAACTTTGTCAATATTTTTTAATGGAAAAGAGCACTCGATTTCGGTTCAGTAGTTTTTGAAAGAAATAAGCAATTATGTAACACCTGTCAATGGACACTAGGGTTTTGCCTTCCAAGTTTTTGTAATAAAGTGATTCGGACAGAACAGGCGAGAAATAATCATATACTTCTTTTCGTTTTCTTTTTCATTTTAATTTCTTTAAAAAACAAAATAAGATAAGAAATGAAATTTTGCAACCTTATGCTCATCTTTCTTGCTGATTTTGTTAAAAAAAAAAAAAATTTCCCCTTTTCTTTTCAACTTATAAATAACAATAAGTGACAGAAGGTTTTCTGCGTTGTAATTTGCTGCCTTGTAGAGAATCGCCTCCTTTGCATTCTATAAGTTAAAATTTCAGGTCTAAGCGTATCCTTTAAAGCTTTGGTCTGTTGATGTGTGGTACATTGTTACGTCTTCAACTTTGTCTTGGATTTAGACGAAGACGACTCGCTGTTGCTGAATTTTCTGTAAAGTTTGGGCGGTTCTTTCCCCGCCTTCCACAGCGACTCTTTTCAAATTGTTTGCTTCTACATCGTTCCAGATTGTCTTCTTGCAAGGAAGGATTTCTGTGGAATCTTAATCTAAATTCCTGCGTGACCAGAGTAATGTTATGACAAGTTTCGGCATATCTTAAAACCAACCACAAACGCCCTTTGGATGGGCAACAACCTGTTCCCCCAACCATCTTGTCTCGTGTCAGTACTTCATCTCCACGAGTATAGATTAAAAAACGCGGGAAATTTTGAATTTACACTCAATCCTGCCTTTATTATTTAAATGTAGAATCCACCCTCTTATTGGAAGAGATGTCTAATCTTAAAAACTGTTGTGAATAATCCTTTATATTGTTCTGTTTATCCACCTGTTAAATATTGATTAAACTTCGCAATTCATTCTATGCAGTGGCACCCCCTAGTTCAACTAAACATATTCACATTATCTACCGAATTTTTATTGGTGTTGTTTTCTATTAACTATGGTCAATTCTTGTTATTTAACCATGGTTTTGTTTTTTCTTGTTGGATTTCTTGTATATAATTTTCACGGTAATTGTTTATTACTATATACAACGAACAAATGGCATTGAACTCAACAAATACTAAACAAGACGATGCTTTGGGGGAATTAAAGAAGGCATCTTGCACAGATAACACGAGTACTTAAGTCGGTAGTTAACATCAATCTGCATTATTGTGAGCAAACTTTGAAGGAAGTGTCCACTGACACGTGTTACATTATCGCTTATTTCTTCAACTACCTGAACCGAACGAGGTGATGATTTACTTTAAATGTTGAAAGTAATTTTGGTTTCAGATTCTTTTTAAATTCTCAATGTGATACTTACTTTTGAAGTTATGGTCACCATTAGTTAGGGTGTAATTCTTTCTGAGACCCTGTACGGTTAGCAGTGTCCTCATCTCATTCACCATTATGGTTACATGTATATATTATTATATGTATTTGATTGTATTTTTTTATGTTGAGAGAAATAACTTGATTTTGATTTGGATCATGATTTTGGGGCAAAATCTCATACGTGCTTAGTGATTGGCTTGGCAGCACTCCTGCTGAGATGGGTTATTATCGCATTATACCTCAGCCGGGTAAATTGGATCATGTTGAGTTTTTTAACTACAACAAGGGGTGCAAACGTGATAGGGTCTTTGAAACTGATGGTCCAAGCTCTCACAGATATTTGCTGTAAGTGTTACCATAATGGAAATTCGTTGCCTCGGCAATCGGTCCAAACAATCACGAATTAGGAATTAAAACACATCATTGCATAACACGTGTTCCTTTGCCTGTGGTATGTTTAGGAGAAGAACCGATTGCTGGGGAACAACCTATTACGTGGCACTCTTAAACGACTTAAGGCCTTGGTCTGAAAACAGCTGTTTACGAGCTTTGTTGGCCATTGATGCTCGTGGTTCAGGGCAGTGTTGCAGGAACATGAGGTTGATTGTTTTGCAAAAATAGTACCCAACGAGCGATTTGTGTCATATTATACATCACAACAAACCAGCGAAGTAGTTGCTGCTCATCTGCAGAATATACTAAGAGGGCGCTAGTCAAATAATTTTCCATAGATATTATAGAGCGCTAAGCTCTGAATCGGCCCGCCTACCAAATCGAAAACGAATGCACGACGCACTTGGTTTGCGCCTAAGCCCCCTCCTATAATAACCAACCACCCCTGTATTATCTGGAGGAAAAATTTCCTCCAATAAATTTCATTGAGCTGAACGGTATGTCACTTGGCGCATGTTCGCGTTCGCTGTTGCTCCGTTCCGCCGATTAAAACGCGACATAAACTACAAGCAGCTATGGCCGACCAGGTAACCGTCAATCAAGTACTCTTCTATTTTTGACTGTGACATCACTTCTGGGTTACGCTGGTTTACCTGTTACCCCTGGTCGGCCCCTAGCCGCTTGTGCATGACTGACGCTCCGCATGCATGTTTTAACAGCATTTAGTTTGTCCAGTCAATACAAAACTAGGAAGTGCTAAATGTACATCTATGATGAGCTCCGCGTGCATGCTGGTAATGAGTTGCATAAACGTTCTTGTCAGTCTTACACTGTAAAACTAATTAGATTGTCTTGTCTACAGTCCCGTCTTCAACATATAGCATTAAAGAAACAAGAAAACACATAAGCCACAAAGGTGTCTTCCATCAAGTCATACCGAGTTGAAATTGGGCTCATTTTGAGGATTTCAACTTTATATGGGCGAAAAAGTACGCATTCTCCCTTCGCTGTCAGTTAAAAAAAATTCTCATCCTGATGAGCTTCCCTGATTGATGAAATGTAATCCTTTAAAAAGTTCATGTTCCTCCCGCTCCCTTGTGATTTGTTGAAACGTTCATACCCCCCTCTCGCTTACGGTTTTTGTTGTCGTAGTCCCCGTATAGCCTTCAACTCCTTCGTCCCCTGGCGTAAATAACGACCCTTCCCTTCGAAAACGGAAGGAGGCTTGCATGCTTGACTTGTATGACGGTCTTCTGTTTTATCCATGTAGAGAAACGTGAATGTGTTGCCTCCTAACACAGGACACGTCATGTCTAAAAACCTGATTTCCAAGATTGCAAGAGGGGCCTATCGATACCAATGTTTTATGCAAATTCTCTTCTTTTTTTCCTGTCCCTAGCTCACCCCTTATTTTTACTGTTCAATTCTCCAATTTTCTTTTTCTGTCTCGCTTTGTTTATCCTTTAGGTCTTTATCACTTCAGGGATAGGTGTACGTCATCGCCCAAATTCATCGCGTACAGCCCTTGAATCGCGCATGATGAATTTAGCGATGTGCGCGTTCTCTTAAGCGTGCTGCATGGCGCTTTGTAAACGGTTCGAAAATAACAACACAATTCCTCATGGCCCACTGCGGTGCCCAGAACGCCCAGGCACGGGCCCTTCTAGCGCCATCGGCGCTATACGAATTCTGTGTATTTCTCTCTTGTCCGGTTTTCCGAAATCCTCGTTCTATTATAGGCACCGGTGCTTGTAAATGAGATTTTACGTATTTGTGGTACACTTCAAAGCTGAGGATTGGAATAATCGAATAGTCAATACGCTAAATTTACTGAATGAATTTTCCTGAATTTAAATTGATACCAATACACCTTTTTTAAGGGCAAATTGCTGCATCACATGATTTACAATATAGTTTAATTTGATGTTTTCTGACAATTCACCATAAAACGTTGAGATCCTTATCCTATTGTGACTACAAAGGGTAAATTGGAATACGCGTAGGCGACTGGTAGTCCACCTAATTATATTCCCTTGAACACATTATGTTCTTATTCAGTATTGTAGAAAGAGGCCATTTATGCCTTTTTATACCAATTGGACAATTTTTTTAACCTTTTTTTGGAACATTTGACTCCAAAATGTGTTCATTAGAAATGGGTCTTTATTTAGCTTTAATCATATGATCCGCTTGTGGAAGTAATTAATTTATGTTCCCCTTAAAGTATTTATGAAGAGTATTTTTGAGAAAAGATTGGGTTTTGACCGAATTTAATCGGTTTTTGAAACAAATTTGAATCTTGTTTTGGGGCTATTTTGACCCTGCAAAGTGCCCAATTGATATGGCTAGCACTCTATTTAATTATATTAGTCCTTTTGGGAAGTAATCTTGTACATGTTCCCATTAAGATTTTGAGAACTGAAGGCATTATGACTCATTATGTATTTTGGAGGAACAATTTGTGCGTGTTTTTTGGGCAATATGACCCCAGAATAAGTAAATTGGAATGGCGAGCCTCAATCCGGTCATTGTGTGTTCCCTTGGATGTACAACACACCCCACAGTTTCTGATTAAAAATTTTGAGAAAATAAGCAATATGATCGATTGTAACCTATTTTTGTACATTTGACCTTTTTTGGCCATTTTTTTTAACCCAAAATTAAAAATTAGAATGGCCAACACCCTACGCTTTGTAATGTCCCCGTGAGGAAGAGAAATCCACATGGTTGGATGTTTGTACAAATTACGGGGGCTCGTCAAAAATTTTTTCTGAAGCACTTTTTGCCTTAATGGCCCGGCCTTCTACTATGATTTGTTTTTACAATATTGGGCGAGACTGTGTCTCGCCCAATATTTTTTTGTCAACTTCATAGCTCGACCAATTAATTTAGGCTTATCAATCCAATTTTATATCAGACTTGTGGGTGCATTAGATATGGTCCCACATCTCTAGGGTTGTACCCCCGGGTCTACAACAATGAGATGTGGGCAATAGTATACAACAGATTACATAACCAACAACATCTAACTAACGTAACGGGTGACAGGCGTGCTAACAAAAAATTAGAAGTTCTACAAGAAATATGTTCCACTTACCGATTCACAGGGACTAACGGCTTTACCAAGTTTCTTCCTTCTTCTTTCTCCTCGTTTATGAACATCCCTTACTGCCAAAGAAGAAATCACTGACATTTTGAATCCGATCCCTGTGTCAGCTATTCACATGTCTTGTTCCAAAAAATGGTGCAAACCATGTGCTTTGACAGCTTGTAGCTGACCTTCGTACAGTTGGGACTAACATCGAAATGTTACGAACATTCAGTCACATGATTGTAATTTTAATCTCATTCACAACATCACACCCGCAATACAGTGTGTGGTGCGTGTATGTAATAACACTAAGCAGTACGGGCCCGGACGGTAAGATGAGACTCTTTTCTGATTTCGACGTCGATATCCCAACCATAATAAAAGCACATGTGTTATCACTAACAAATCTCCGCTGAATATGCACAGTTTCCAGAATTTTTACGCTATTTTTTTTTTCGGCATCATGGATCAAACAGAAATTTAGTGGGACAAATGAATGGCTGAAAGTCTACTACTACCCT
>JAMKCH010048106.1:0-11483 GCA_023653785.1 Ophioderma brevispina
ACGATGATTTTTCCATGATTTCCCAAAAATTTCCCGAGTTTACCAAACCTTAACTTTCTTCCCAAGAGGTATTCCCTCATTTCCCCTATAGCATAAACACTGAGTAGCCCATATCCTCGACCCGGGACTTTGGAGTGCCCTCCCAGGAATTCCTTGGCTTGCACATACAGTTTTACAATAAATGTTCACTCTTCATAGCTCATGGTTGAATAGGGGCACTCTGACATAAAACATTTATCATATAAAAGCAAATCAATAAAAGTCTTGTAGAGAATATTGTACTGTTTTTTTCGGAAGTTTTGGCGTTTGAATAGTGATCAACCAGTTTAGTGATCGCTCCCATTCAAATCACTAGCGGTTTGCCCGCGCGAAGCGCGGGCAACCGCTAGTAACCTAATGTTAAACAATCCTTTACTTGCTATTTCGCTATCATTATCAAATATTCTTTAGGAAATTGCACGCCCAAATCCTTCTACGTAAAGAAATGTCCCTCTTTTTGCCCCACATTTATCTCATAATTCATTTCAATCACTTTCCCAATCAACTTCTACATTACATCTACTTCTATACTAGTTACATAGCACTTAAATTGGTTCTCAAAAGAATAAAAATAACTTGATCTATCTACTATACACACTAGTTTTCCCGTCTCGTGCAACAAACCAAAATACGAATCCGAATTCACTGCCCCTCAATTAGTCTCCGCGAACTGACACCACAATTTTGGTGGTTTTCACACTATTTCATATACATCAACTGATAGGGGACAAAACCCTTCATTTTTTCTCCCATATCGTTGTGCAAAAACAAAATAATCCCCTCTATTACATCTATTACATTACATTTTTTCCTTTGCCAAATGGGTCCATAATTCATAATTCACCAATGTAATTTGTTCAGTATACATGATGTCATCCATAAGCCTATATCCACGGCTACATGCAAAACCGATTAATTCTTGCCGCAAAACAGACATTTCATTAATACGGGCAGTATACGCCAAATCACATCCTCTCAGCCCTTCCTCGAAACATATCCACGTACATTGTACACACTAGTCCCTACAAATCAATCAACCAATCACAAGACATCACATACACAAATCCCTATTTTACATCGGCTACTTCATTTACTCGTGGCATGGACTAATTACATACGTATACCACACGCTGTGTAGCGCCCTTACTAACGGAAACTACGGCACACGAGATCGGGGCGCCCTGGTCCCATATTTCTTCCCCATCTATATGGACTACAGCAAAATTTTATCACACTGACCGTTGGTGCGTACAATACGTAGGAGGCTGTACCCAAAACGAAAATAAACATCTGCGATGTAAAAAAACATTGGTATTGGGATGGTATAGGTGTGAAGGTATTGTAGAAATGTGCCCTGTGTAGTTGAAAGGAGGAACCTGGGTTAGTTTGGGAAAGGGCCACCTTGGGTAGATTAGAAGGGCGATCTGGGGTTAGTTTGGGAGAGGACACCAGTGTACATCTGGGAAGGGCTCCCAGGTTTCGTTTCGCGAAAGCAGTCGTAAGACGGACTTAGCCCTAGTTCCTACGTAAGTTACTACTAGATTTTTTTCGCGTTCGTGAAACCTGAACGTTGGCTACGTGTGCCTACGAGTATGCCAGATTTACGATTAAACCTACGTGTGGTCAGGAGTACACGAGCTCACACGTAGTGTTGGGAAGGGCATTCCCTCCTTTTTGTTAGCAATCTAATCACGACAAAAGCATATTTCCAAAAAATGAAGGAAGACGCAGTCATGAAAGCCATAATATATTATAAGCAACCCCCTCCAGGACCCAGATGTCGGTTTTGATCAATATACTTGATATACAGGTTTACTCAAAATAAAAAAAAGTCCACAAAACTTTTTCGGCTAGATTGCGTTAGGTTAGACCAAAGTGACTGGTACTGGTAGCACCTTATGTTGAAGCCACAGATCTCTTCGTTCCAATTATGTTCCATTTTTCACATACAGTCAGGGTGGGCTGAATAGCCTTGGTAAATGCGCAATGTCTCCAAATCGGTGATGTATAAATGAAATTTACCAAAGACAGATTAAACATGTTACAGTTCACACTTAAGTGCCCAAGGTGGGGTGTTCCATAGTGAACCCAACTTGATTTTGTTGCGATTTCCGGTTCCGCAATCAATTTCAAGGAGTTTCTTTGTTGCTAGCCAAAAAAAAAAAAAGTGTTTGATGTCCATAGATGACTTTTTTGAGTTGGGGGTCGGTCGTCGGAAAAACGTTTTTTTTTTTTTAATTGTTTCACTTTTTAAATGTCAATAGCAAACGTAGTGAAACCTGTCTGTTTTTTATTAATCAGTTAATCAAACACTAAAATCAAGTTGATTCTTATGAAAAATTCATCTTAATGGACATTATTAAACCCAACTACATCTAAGAAACTGTTTAAACATCATTTTTTTTTTACTTTTTGAAAGTTAAAAATTGAAAAAAAAACTTTTTTGGAATTTTTCAAAATTAGGGTCGGTATGATTTTGCACAGTCAAAGGAAAAAAAAACTTTTTCCTGATTTCCAATTAGGGTCGGTCTGACGAGGACAATCAAAATTCTTTTTTGTGCCTAATTGGCTGATTTATGAATACGCTTCTCCTGATCCAAAAAAAATAAAATCGCCCACGGCCTCATTACATAATAGGTTGGGTCCCAGGAAACCCCCCCCTGGGCACTACGGAAGTGCAACACATCAAGATATCTTTTACTAATTAAAAAATTAAAGTAAGTTAAAATCTTGGAATTTTTTGTTAGATCTATAACTTAGGAGGTAATTAATTAATACTTAATAATACTTAAATCAAATAATCTTATATCTTATAGCATCAATTTTTAATTTGGTCCATGCCGTGTTCTTACTGTGTAAGTCTATGGAAAAAAATAGGCGATGTTGAAGTTTTCTGCGAAAAAACAAGATGTATAAATTTGGCCTATATTTTGCATGATTATTTTAGCTTGGTTATTCTAGAGTAGATATAATGAATTAATTTTGGTTCAAAACCTTAATTTGGAGTTGCTGAGGATGGACATGTTCGACCCACTCTTGTTTCGAAGAGTGACAATTTCACTGGCCGTAGGTTCATAGGTCAAAGTCTGATTTTCATTTTTATTGTGGGTATGTTTGTTTGTACGTGATCCCCATTTATTGTGTTGTTTCATGATCAAACTCCCACGGAAAGTGGTTATCTGGGTTGGGTCCCGAGGACCCCCCCCCCCCCTTGGTGCACTAACGGAAGTTTTTTTAGGCTGGCACTTAATTGTTTAATAATCATATATTGTCCTTTTGTACAGGCTTTAGACCTGTACGCATGTCACTGCAATAAATGCCGCTCAACATGTCCTGCATCCCTTTCCACACACAGACTTTCTCATCTATCAAAAATGAGGATGAAAGATGGAAAAACGGAAGGGAAAAGAGAAAAGAGGAAAAAGAAAAGAAGAAAAGAAAAAAAGCAGGAAAGGTTGCCGCCTACATACAGATCTAATCAACCTCCGATCTGGCGAGAGATTTCCCGAGGGATGTGGCCCCTCCATTTTATAACAGCTCGTTTTTTTTTCATGTACATAATGCTTGTCGACGTACTATTCCCTGTGTTAAATAGCTAAGGCTCAAATCGATGTCCCTTCAGAAAAGCGGAATTTTTTGTTATACACAGTAGGCCCTATCCTATGGAATACTGGTTTACTACACATAAATGTTGACTACATCAAAGCCCCAACAAAGTCGTTTCATGTCAATTCTTGGGGGGTGGGTGGGGGCGGTTGAGTATTTTAGTGACTAGTTTTAACTTCTAAGGACTATATTTAAATAAATACACAAACACTAGTGCCCAACTTTTTCGTCACAATTGGCTCATTCCCAGTTTTGTTGAATATTTACAAATTCATCGTATATTTCTTCTGCTAGTAATTAGTTGTCTTGTCATAAGTCTTCACTTGCTTGACAGACCTTTCTTCCTACTGGCGGCAGGCATTAGTTGCCTTAATTTTCCTCATGCCTTCTTGTTTTCGTTTATTGGGTTTAGGCCCTATATTATTTTTCTTTAAAATATTTTTTTGTCTTTCAACCCACCGAATTTAAAATAAATAGGCAGTCTCTATTGGTTTTGAAGCCATTTCTTTTGTACCAGGGTTTGGGTCTATCCAAAGGCAACTTCGAACGTACATGGGCAATATATACAAGAAAGCCAACGTTTATATACTTCATTGTAATGGAACACATTCTCATATACCAGAGGACTTCTAAAATAATCCGCGTACTTTCCATATTCAATAGGTCTATAGTCATCCAAAACACACGTAATTCTCTAAAATCCGCTACTGCTTTAACTAGAACGGCATCAACACCAACTCGTAACATAATGCACCCACGAAGTTGCACCCAAATAGATAGACACGTAAATATATCCTACGTTATTCGAAAAAGGTGTTTCTACGACTGTCTAACTTCCATTGTTCGCGACCGCACTAAGTCCCAACTTGTAGAAATCGTAACAGGCGCTCAACATATGTTACGTATATACTTACGAATCAAGTTGTCGCGAACGAACCCCCGTCAGTTGTGAAGGGGTCTTGGATAGTTCGAATTGAGAAAAGACCTTGGGACTGTTCAGGCAGCTAGTAAAAGGGGCCTGTAGAGTTGCAAAGGGCCTTTTTATGTGTTTTTTTGTGGTCGGTAGTTCAGGCCGGGACCCTAAGGTGGTGACAAAGTTTACAAACGCTACAGGTTACGTCTGATAAGGTTTCCGCACGTAACGACCCCCCCTAACCTCGGTACCCCTCCGCGCCGAAAACCGCGAAAGCCGAGAACCGCGAATTCTAGTTTTGTTTGGAAATGTTTTTTATCTCTCAATTCTTGGCCCTATTTTTCTTATGTTTAAATAGTTTCTGCCATTGCGCGGGGAATACATTGGTGCCCAGCACCAACATTTTCCTTGTTGCAAAAGTGATGGCAGAACACTGTCACCAAGTGTCCATCCACTTTTACGGATTGCAAACTCGACGACCTATCAACTCGACGGTCATCCAACTCGACGGCCAACCAAGTCCACCGTCATACCTAGTTCGCAATGCAACCCTAACTAATACGAGCAATCAGCGCATTCTTTAATCGAAATGACGTTTTTCGTTATGGACCGCTCGATTATGGTTGGCAGAAGAGTGTACTTAAACGTGTAGTCAGTCAGTTTACTGAATTCACAATACACTCAATAAAATTAAACTCACCCAAGTTGTTGCTAATGTCCTTATAATACATATCATCGGACAGTGATTTGCAAAAAGGCTTAGAAAAAACAATATACATCTAGCATTGCTTTCCTATGTTGAGTACGGGGCGCATATTGCCGTGCAGCGCGCTGTCCGTCACTGTTATGGAACTATACATTATATATGGACGGATTTCCCCTGAATTTTTGTATCGCAGAGTTACTAATCATGAATTTTATTCATCTATTTTTAAAGACCTTCTCAGGTAAGTGTGTGCCTTGTTTTACGAGGCGAGGATAATATGAAACAAATTTTAGCTCCGAATATTTGCTACACTTTTTTTCTTCGGAGCTATTCATTTACACTGCTACAGGTTCTTGAGACGGGAAAGTGCTTCTACCGTGATGCGATTACGCCCAATAAAACCGTTCATCACGGTAAAGTTCCTTTTACTATCATACCAGCTCAACGGATAACCAACCTCGACCGTCTAATGCCAACTCGACCGGAATTTTGTTATCACGTATCCGATTCATCTCTAACTTTGGAATTGATCGTTTGAGGTGACTATCTTTTAGTTCTAGATGATAAGTTATTTTTATTCCACCGCACAAAAATAGATTATTACAAAGCTCTGAGTCAGCCTTTAATCAATGAATTTATAGTTAGAGAAATCTAAATCTATATCTAAAAATCTAATATTACATCTCTTCGAGGTATCTCGTGAGTGAATGGTCGTCCTGGTTGGAATGAAACACTTTTAAAAACGCTTACGACCTTAAAAGAATAGACCATAAATATTAATCTCAGGGGCGGGATGACATGTACTTCATTAGCAACTTAATCCAATCGCTGTATCATTGTTTCCTTTGGTTAAACAGGCCAGAACCAGTCGACCCAGAATAATTACCGTCCGTTTGATCATGTTTTGATCTGTGATCGATCGCCCCTACATGCAAATGTTTTGGAACAATGACAAATTCGACGGCACCGGGTTTCCCGCAGGGATTAATGTGGTGCACACCCGATGCATTCTTGCGTACTCCCTCCCATGTCATTTCTGCGATAGTTCAACTAACTTCAACTATCCTATCGCATAGTTCTCTCACTAATCATCTATATATATACAGGGTTCCAGGAAACTTCGACAAGGCGCGAAAATTGCATATCTGTAATTGCAGTGCTATCCAATCGCTGGTTGCTATCTTACCCCAGGTCTCCCCTTGCATTTCTATAGGCCCCTACTATCATTTATATGTAACATCCATTCCCGTGACCCTACATGACATGCATCTCTAACTTTGGAATTAAACATTGTAGTAATTAACTATTTCTAATTACTACACTGTAGTAAGTAAAAATAGTTCTAAACTATATATGAATCTATGAGTCGGCTTTTAAGCTGACCAAAACACGAACAAATTAGAAAAAAATGCATCCTTAAAATCGTCTCTGGCCCTTTAAATTCGAGATTTTATAGGCCAAGATGACATTTTATAGAATTCGCACTATTTTACGAACTGGCATACTCTGCTGTATTGGTGTGCTATCCAATCGCTGGTTGCTATCTTAACCCGGTCTCCATTGCATTTCTATAGCCCTACTATCATGATAATGGAACATCCATTCCCGTAAACCATACATTACATGCAATCTCTACTTTGTAATACACATTTTAGATTACATTTATATTCTACACAGGTAGTAATTAAAAATGTAAGCTAAAATATATCTAAATCTATGAGTCGGCTTTTAAGCTGACGCAAAACACCAACAAATTTAGAAAAAAACTGCATCCTTAAAATCGTTCTCTGGCCCTTATTGAAATTCTAGATTTCTTATAGGCCTAAATATGACATTTTATATGAATCGCCTAAATTCTTAATTAAAACAACTGCATATCTTTAATCATGATTAAATACATACAACGGTCGAGTTTGGCAACTCGATCAGTCGAGTTGGTACTTCCAGCGACGGTCGAGTTGGCATTTGACGGTCGAGTATGGTTTCGGTCGCGCTGGTATTGCGTTCGACTTGTTTGTCCGCAGGCGGTGGCGGCCAACTCATTCATAGCTCAAAACTGCCGAACGAGTCATTGGACGAGCCTGAACAGTTGAAGTCACTGTGCGCGTTTTATAAATCGATCAGTGAGTGGCGAGTGGGATTCCCGTACGGATTCGCGACCGCTCTAAATTGCCTTTCTTAGTCGGTGGTGCATTGTGCTGCAAAACTATCATCAAACGTTTTTAAAGACCGGACATGAGAGGTTTGCTACATGCAGGTCAACGAAATCATTCCACGGTGGTGAATAGGCTACCTGGTACCCGGCCTGGTACATGGTCCGAAGCTATAAATAGCGATGACCCTTCGATTGAGCATGAGGTCAAGCAAGCTCGTTCAAAATGGATCCCGTTTGTACCCTTATTCAATCAAAAAAAATACTTACACTGGAGTTGATTATTCAACTCCAACGGATTTTGAGTGAAAAATATTGATATTAAACATATTTCGACTTTAGAAATATTTGTCAAGTTTTCGTGATTCCTGCTAAACCTATGGGAACGGCAAAAACGACGCTATCTGTTGGCCGCCCCCCTGGTTGTCCGGGCGAGTTGGATACCGTCGAGTTGATATCGGTCGAGTTTGCAATCCGTCGAAGTGACTGACCCTCGTCCAGCATTAGTAAACCATGCGTAAACATAACAGCATGAAAAAAACTTTGTCGACGATTTCGCCTGGGCCTCCGTTATAAAATGATCCTTACACATCCAAGACGACGTCAGGTATGTGTTCATGGTTCCAGATTTTACCGTTTCTAGATAAATGAATCAATTTCGCATAATGGCGGTATGAATGATACTACCGGAGACGACGAGTGTTCTGTTTTCATCGGCGTTTTATTCACATATCACATAATATTGCATAGTTCTAAATATTTTTTCACTAATTACCGACGGTATTAATTAGGGACTTGAACCTTGGTAGGTCCGAAACAGCGTCCACCAACTGTATTGGTAACAGCGCAAAATAAGCGTGTTCGTGCCGATTGGAAATAAGTTACCGGGACGCTGCCAACTAGGCATCAATGGAGTACACATTTTAATGTTACCGTAACGAAGGACTGAACGGACGAACGAACACACTACCAGAATTTTCCTGGCGATTTGTAGGACGTGCTTCGCAGCTCAAAAATACAGCGATTACACCGATTTTTGCAAATTAATTAAAAAATTAATATTTAGTTTAAGTAACATAAGTGGTGTGTCGTTTAGCCGCCCCACACCGCTGTTGAGATTTTTACTTGCTACTTAACTTTGTTTCTGAGAGTGTTGGATGAAAAGAGATGCTTAGAAAGCGTCAGAGAAGTGCTCTGATAACAGATTATCTTAAAAATTCTCCCAAACTGGAGTAGAGCGATGATTTAAAGAATAACAATCCATGAAGGTCTGTTTTTTAAATGATATCATAAGCACAAGACAAGAAGCATAATAATAGATTTTTTAAAAATAACACATACTAAGGACCTCCCTATCATTTGACAAAACAGTCAAACTAAAAATACATTATTTTACTTGGCCTTATTGACATTGTGTTGGCATGTTCATGGGATTCTTATGAAATGAAATAACTTCACAAATTTGCTAATCAGAACTCAAAAAAATATATATATTTAAAAATCTGATTTTCATTGGACGTGCTGGTCCAGTTATATACCACATACCAGCACGTGATAAAATCAAAAGTGCCCTAATAAGGTTAAATTTGACATATCTATGTTAAAATGGCTTAGATTGTCCATATATATCCAGACAAATGAAGTTCCATAAACTTGATTGGCTTCACTTACGTTGTGCATAACGGGGGGGGGGGGGGGGGTCCTCGGTCCCGCTAATAAACCATTTTTCCCAAAGGATTTTAGATGAAATCCACCACATGTTAGAAAGGCTTCAAAGATGGGGGTGGGGTCACAATGAGTCAGACTAATAAAAACTGAAGAAAGTTGGTTGGGGTTGCAGGTGTGTGTAGGGCAGAAACATTGATGTTTAATTTTTGCGTTAGGTCAAAATGTGCGAAAAGACACTAATTTGTTTTCTACATTTTTCTACGGCATTGCGTCACCTAGACTGTGTCTGATTGCCTTTAATTGGTGAAGAATGACCTATTTTAAATCCCATATTAGGCACAACACATAAAGTCTCATGCCATTTAATATTTTTTAGGGTTTACTTTAATAATTTACCATAGGTTCCTACAGTAAACCGTACATGATTATATAAATATTATGGCTCCAATGGCCTACTATACTTTTTGCAAGATTTTTGTTTTTAATTTAGTTACTTTGTTTATGTCCCTAGTGGTATGCATTTTAACTCAGAAATCACAGTAACTTTTAATAAGGATTTTTCATTTTTGTCTGGGCATTTCGGGGGTGGGGCTCCTAGGGACCCCATGCTCATACGCAAAAACAATCGCAATGATTTTGATTTTTTTGCCACCAATGCAAGCGCAACTAAAGTTAGACAAATACCAAAAATATAAACCAATCTAATTGCAGTGTTAAAAAATCGCCGGCTGAAAAACAAAAAATGGGTTCCCTAGGAACCTCCCCCTTATGCAGTTAAGTGTAATTAAATGCTAATCATCTTTCTTTCTGAGGTACCAATTAAATGTTTTATTATTTTTTTGTTTGCAAAAATGCACATTCACTGATAGTGCCTTTGAAGCAACACAGGTTGGTCACAGTACTTTTGAAGATGCACCCCTCAATTAATTGTGAAACCAATATTTTTTGCAATGGTTCCAAGCCAAATCAGCAATTTTGGTATGTCATGTAAATGAATGATTTGTCTTAAACCACTCCTGAGTGGTGTTTAATTCAAGAACACTTTATTTTTCTCTCCAGTGTTACACTAAGTGCCAACTAAAAAAAACTTCCGTTAGTGCCCAAGGGGGGGGGGGGGGTTCTGAGGGACCCAACCCAGATACCACTTTCCCATGGGAGTTTAATCATGACACCAACACAAGTAATTGGGGGTCACGTAAGAACCACATACCCACAAATAAAATTGAAATCCAAACTTGACCTATGACCTATGGCCATTGAAATTGTCAATCTCCGAAAAGAGTGGTTCGCACATTTCCAGCCTCAGCAACTCCAATTAAAGGTTTTGAAAAAAAAACCAAAAAATAATTCCTTATATCTCTCTAGAATAACCAATAAATAATCAGTGTCAAAATATAGCCGAATTTATACCATCTTGGATTTCTCAGAAACTTCAAAATCACCTGATTTTCCATAGACTTAACACAGTTAAGAGCACGTAATGACAAAATTAAAATTGCTGTACTATCAGAATAAAGGGTTATTTGATTTAAGGATTTTAATTAATTGCCTCCTAAGGTATATATCCAAGATTTAAAAAAAAAAAAACTTTAATTACTTTAATTTTTTAATTAGTAAAAATTCTTGATTTTTTCACTTCCGTTAGTGCCAAGGGGGGGGGGGGTGTTCCAAGGTCTTTATACTGGTTTAATTGTGAAGGGGACCATATTGAATAACAATAGAACACACCCAGTGTTTCTAGATAGTAATCTAAGATTTAGCACCTGGTTGGTATAGAGGGCGCTATAAAATAAAAGTTAAGGGTGCTATCAATACATCTTCCTCTTTTAAAAGCTCTCGAATGTTCAAGATCACTTCCGGCATGTATCTTGTCATGTGAACATTTACAGTCTAAAGATATATTGTAGTTCAGTTCTTCTTCTGAACAGTCTATGAACTTTTTGGCTGTTAACTCTAAGCAATTAAATCTCAGGACAAGTTCATTTAAACTATAAGAGTCTTTTCTCTTTCCATTATTGCTGCATGTAAAATGTAAAAGCTTGAGTACACAATATTAATGGCTTCAATTTGATTGCCACTTCTTTCAGGTAGCACAAACATTACCATTGTGTATACAAGATTTACTGCATGTATTTTGGCGCAAATAATGTTGTGATGTACTTGAATGGGTATGGGTAGACTGCCATAACCCAAATTTTATATAATTTTGCCAGGGTATATTCTGACCATATCTCCGGCAATTTCAAAGGACAATGTGTTTTGGTTCCTTTTAATATGCATTAAATAATGCTGTTTCTATAAATACTCTTGGCATGCTTCTTTAGACAGAAACTAAGTAACTATACATTTGGCAAGTTCTTAAATTTTGTTGCCTTAAATTAACTATAACAAAATTGACA
>JAMKCH010048107.1:0-11426 GCA_023653785.1 Ophioderma brevispina
GGTGCTTGCGGTGATCCCGGTGCTTGCGGTGATCTCGGCGCCTTCAGCGATCCCGGCGCTTGCGGTGATCCCGGCGCTTGCGGTGATCCCGGCTCTTGCGGTGATCCCGGCGGCTGCCACGGCTTCCGGAACGGCTCTTGCGGTGATCTCGGCGGCGGTCACGGCTCCCCGAGCAGCTCCTGCGGTGATCTGGGCGGCGGTCTCGGCTTCCCGAACGGCCTCCGTGGTGACCACGGTATTCCGACGGTGGAGAGCGGGGTACTCGGTGGACGGTGCGGTACTTGGCCGGGCGGCGGTGAGCGGTAGGAATCCGGAAACCTTGGCACAGATGCGGCTCTTGATGGCTGCTATCCTGGCTGCTACCGGCTACACTGGGTTGCTGGGCTCCTTCTCGGTCTCTGAGTCGAAATCCATGTCTTATCTGGGGAAAGACAAAAGAGAGAGAACTCAAGTCGGTTAGGAACTTTAAGGATTCATAACCGGGAGATATCGAACCGCCGATGTTTAGTTCGGAACCAAATGAGGTTAAGCGGTAAAATATCGGTCGGCAAAAAATTCAAAATGGCCGCCAGAAAAAGTGTCCCGGCCTAAAATCCCCCATAACGGTAAGGCTCGGCCGTGACAACGGTAGTGGAGCCCCCGCAAATGGGGAAAAACCGAAGAAAAACGCAGTTGAATCCTAACTCCCATAGAAAAGCACGTACTTCCGGTTTCGGGTCATGTTGAAATATGGAACGAAACTTGCCGTATCGCACCGCCGATGTTTAGTTCGGAACCAAATGAGTCTACGCGGTAAAAAATCCACCGGTAAAATTTCCAAAATGGCCGCTGAAAAAAGAGTCACCAGTCTAAGTATTCCTGTGAACGGTAAGGCCCGGCCGTAATAACGGTAGTGGGGCCCCGGTGACGGGACAAAAGACCAATAAACTGAACATGCACAGACCCGTAAGTCCACGGAGCCAGCGGGAGGGCTCTCAAAACACCGCCCCGGTTGCACATGACGCAGATGGAGAACCATTGTTTTACGATGCAGTAACCCGAGTTTTCGCGTCCAGAGGGCCCGACGATACCTTTAATGGGGTCCGTACCGGTACCTACCGGTAGAATAGCGGGTGAAAGTTGACTGTGAAAAAACAGCAAAGTAGCCGATGATAAAAAAGTGAGATAAAATAATCAGGAACCATCTAGCAAACTAAGCTCCCCAACTCCAGCGTAGATGACTGTGGGAATATCCTCGAAGGGGCTCTCCCGAGGCAACATTGTAATACACGTTGTGAACTAGCCCAATCTTTTGCGGAAAGTACAAACACTGGATCCATAAACGGACGCAGTTGCAACCAAATTGGATGGCTGAAGCAGCGAAACAGCAACCAAAATTGTAGAAAAAATGCGTAGAAACTAGTAGAAAGTGTTGGTAGATTAGATAGGTGGTAAAGCTAATACCTGCAGCTGAAAATTTCAAACTCTCAAGGCACATTAAAGAGCAACACAACTTTGTATGAGCGTAGCAAAAATGGAAGTCAGTTTTGCTAGATACCATTGGCCCCCTGACGTTTTGTGCGCACTCAGGGGTTGCCAATTTTACAGTGGGTTAATCGTCGGCATATTGCTAAAACCAGAGCATAGAAATGAAAAGGCATGAAGTCAGGCTTGACGGGAACGTACTAGATGTAGTTGATCCGGATTAGCGTTTAGCCAGCAGGCATTTCAAAAAGGTTACCATAATGCTTGAAAAATAAGCCAATAAGCTAGCTAATTTACAATCATGAATATGGCAAATAATGCAGCAAAAAAGAAGCTACACATAATAGTGCGGCACCTCACTCTATCATCCTATCAAGTTTGAAGTAAATAGGGGATAGCGTTTAGCTGCAGAGCATTTTAAACAAAAAGTTAATCGAGTCATACGGACGGACATCGGACGGGACCGGACACACTAATTTGCACTAGTCTGTGCCTCCATGAACATTCGTTCAGGCGACACAACATTGAGATCGTGCCTGTCTGTCTGTCAGGATGGTTTCATTATGCTTTGACATATGGGTTGATTTTGGTATGAAGGGGGTGGACAGTCTGACCTTTGTGTGCTAGTGTTTCAGAGTGACCCAAAGGGTCAAAGGTCATCTAGAGGTCAATTTGCATAGGAATGCCCCACACCACATGCGAAACAAAACTGGTTGTTTCTAGATTTATCCGTATAAAAATGCTATTTTAATGGGAGGTCACGCTTGTTTTACCAACTTACGGTTTACACTTGTAACCCTCATTAATTAACAAATTCACATATAATTGAACTTTTTGAAGAAGGTCAAACATCAATTGATATGAAAGAACAGATTGACTAAATTAACGTAAACTAGAATTTCGCAGGTTCTTGGCTTTCGTTTGCTCGCTATATTCAAGATATATTAGCTGTGGCCCGCCCATGACAATTTGACCCTGGAGTGACTTTGATCCATCAAACATATGAGGGATCGCTGGTGTGCACCTATGACAAAGTTTGGTCCAATTGAACTTCAAGTTTTCAATTTTAGGCCACCGGGCAAGATCCCGTATCGTTTCAAAAGGTGACGCACCCCCCTTGGAAGTACATTAATTTTTGCGAGGTATAAATCTTCAAAATTAGAAAATCAGTTTTCTCGGTTGTCTCACCTCTGTATGTGCAAGTTTTCTCAAAAAATGACTTTAGATTGCGATATAGTTCTTGTTGATCGAACAATCTAAAACCGGTATCAAGATTTGTCTTACTCCCGCGGGATTACAATATAATCGTAACGTTGTAGACGTTGAACTCTAAAACCGTGGCTAAAGTGCACACACTCAGTTGTGTTCGAGCCGGAGCAGCTGTTGTGATCGTGTTAAACCATAAATCATGGCGTCTTCTGTACCCGAAAAAGGTCGGGGGAAAGTGCATTATGTACTTAATTCCTGATGGTGAGGTAAAATAAAGCCATTACAGATAGGTGGAACAACGACCCGAAAAAAACGGCTGCTGGATTTTGTGAGTTGAGCGGAATTCATTTGCCCAGAGAAGGCATGATTGCTGGCATGCATCGCCCCTTTTTTTTTTCCTAATCGTTGATTGTACCGATCGTGCAATAGCATGCACCTGGTCATCGACATACACGATTCGCCTATGTGTTGTGTGAAATGCAGTAACTAATGCTTTGTGTTGTGCCTATATTCATTATTATATGGTCACGGCCATGGCATGGGTATGGCCTTATTTATTGTTCACTCGCAAGTCGAATCGTCAATATTAAGACTGTACTGTAGTCACCGGGTGTTAGCCCATTTTAACGCCCATGCATGGCTTGGTTGGTCCTGGTCATGAAGTACTTCCGTATTTTCAGGATGATTCAGGATATTGTTTTTTGGGCCCTCTAATTGAATTGCAATATAAGGTAATGCCAATTGTTTTTCACTTTAGCCCCGCAGCGTAGCATATCCCATGGGCGACAACGACTTTGTATTGATGTGGAGGGGCAAGGTTATCATAGGGGTCACATAGACTTGTACTATTTTTGCCCAATGAATACTGAACTTTTTTGTGGGTACCCAATCGACAACATTTTCCATCATTTTTCCAATCAAATTGAGTTGGTGGTATCAGAAGTATGAAAAGAAAAGTCATTTCCCCAGTAAAATTTAGTAGGGATTAAGGTGGAAAATTTCCTAACAAAGTCTCCATAAATAGTGTCCGACCCTATCATGGTCGATTTTCCATATATATTTAATATCTCCCTCACATAGAAATGTATCCCCAAACATCTGATTACAAACTTTTGAGTTGTTTTTCAATGGTTTGAAATCGGCATACAATGGACTAAAATTAAAAACTTGGCCATTAGACTGCATGTTAATTATGTGGTCAACCACATGGAGCTTTTTTCATAACACATGGAATATTTTCTTGGACTTAAATTACTTCAGTAATTCAAAAAATATGAAATTGTTTCTGATCCCAAAATCATCAGATAAAAAATAGGGGCGTCCCTTGCATTGCTCATTGTCCTTTCTCCCTGCCAGCCCCCAAATGAAATGACCTTGTACGTGTCTATAGAGAAGACCAAAGGTTTCTTCTAACTTACATTCACCCACCCCTCATACCCCTCCCACTCTGACCCCACGCCAACCCAACCCAAAGGTAATCAGAAATCACCCTCCTGAAATTGCTCCCCTCTACTTCATGCGATAAGCTGCAGTATTTTATTAATTCAAAGAAATGAGGGGTCCTGAAACTAATGTTATAGCTCCCTTCCCACATAGGGTGTATGAAGTCCATCCCACAATGTACCAGTTTGTGGAAATTCCCTAAGGGTCATGTGATCCCTCAAAGTCATATTTCATAAATGTCAAGTCATAAAACCCTTGCACTTCATTAGCCTGCAAAGTACTTTTATCCCGAAGTTTGTACACTATTTCATTCCAACCACGATGACATAGGCACATGTACTGCACTATGGGATTGTTTTTTAAAATGCCATTCTGGTCCTTTCCCCAGCCATCTACAATTTCCCTACCAGTTTTTAGTATCTTTTTAAACTTTACAATAGCTTCAGTGCTGTTGACCATTCTGAGCGGCACTGATGTAAAGCTTACATCCAAACCCCCTTCAACACATCGCAACCCAGGATCCCTACTCAAAGTACACACAAAACTAAAATATGCTCTCTTCTAACTTATTACACTCACTCTGCAGAAAATATTGACGTTTTAAAATCCAATCAGAATAAATTTCACCTCTAGGGATTTTGAGATATTAATCCGAATTTTTTCGTCAAGATTTAGCTTTTAAGTGTTTAACCAATGGCGTCGTCTTAAATTGGATTCTCGGCCGCCTCCCTGCGGTTACTACGCTGGTTGCTCTGCGCCTCGGGCCTCGCTTTATGGGCATTTGTGAAGTGGTGAGAGCTAGACGAAAGTCCAGGGAAACCAGCGTTGCTGTTATAAGGGCTGCTGAATTTGGATGAGTTTATGTCAGCAGACGTTGACGCCGTTGGTTAGTTAAACCGCATTTCCTGGAAAACGAAAAACTTGTAAAAGTGAGAAAGCAACAAAAGTGGAATTCTTCTCAGAAAACATACTCATTGATAACCACTAGATTTTTCTACTTGTGAGGGGTGCGACACTTCATGCATTAAAGGTATTCCCCTTTGTACACGGTAGCCTGTTTAGATCAGATTTACATTTAGGCCATTTTTCAATTGACCTCACATGACCTTGACCTTTCGAAATGACATTTGACCTTTCGACATGGGACCTTTGGACCCTTCGACATGACCTTTGACCTTTCGGACATGACCTGGACCTTTCGAAATGACCTTTGACCTCATCAAACTATGAGGGATCCCATGGTGCACCTATGACCGAGTTTGGTTACATTGAAGTTTTAAGTTAAACTTTTCAATAGTTTTTCATTGAGGTCAATTTCAATTAAAAAAAATTAACAAATTGTGACACATCACATCCACACACACAACCCCACAATACCACACACACATACCACACGCACACGGATTGCTAAGTGGTCCTGTCAGTATAGCTGGCGGCCCACAACAAAATGAAATATAAATAGCATCACCGCGCACAAAAATCAGTAAAAACACGGTATTTTAAATGCTATCATGATGATTGTCACCAATTTCTACTAAAATGTAAAACCAAGTTCGGCGTGAAATATGACATATTTTTTACGTTCAGATCTATTTTAATTTTTTATCTACCTAATGATAACAAGTGGTCGAAACCAGATTGAATCGGACTTTTTATAACAAATAATGAAATTAAAAAAAACAATTTTAAAAGGGAAATGAGAATAGTATACAAGGGGCTTCGGACTCGGTTGTTCGATCTCTGCTGCAATGCGGGTATTGGTTGCTATGTACGTATGTACATAGACAAAAAATGCAATGAGAGTAGTGTAAATGTTATGAATATTCTTTTTTTAATTATTCGCTGTAAATAATAGGCAAAATGGATAGGATTTTAAATGTGAGCTATTGTTTGAGTCGGGATCTAAAAACAATTCGTCTATACCATGGTTGCAATGGGCAAAAGTTTCATAACTCATTTACGGCGGTGCAGAGAGGATATGTCCCAGATGTTTGAAGGTCTCATTATTATGACAAAACCAAAATAAAAACAACATATATCGACGGACGAACAGTTTTGACAACTGATTTGAAAAATATTTGTTCAACTGATTCGTGTAAATTGAAAATTTCATTGCGGGCAAAATGTGATTTTTCTTCAAAATCGATTTAACACGTATTTCTATGGAGAATGAGAATATAGAGGGGGCTATAACATACAAATTATACTCTGTAGAACATATATGGACAAGATTCCCGCAATGGATTGTATGATGTTTGCACAGATGGAGCTCATTGCATGTCCCAACTTATATCAGTTGGCAAAAGTGTTGCACTGCTTAACATTTGTTTAAAAATAAAGACACAATTGCATGGATCAAGCTCTGTGAGTACGCCGGTCAGGGGAAGATATGAGTGCTAGCGTGGTTGTAGGGAACCCTGTTCATTTCCAGAGTTTGTTCGCTGGTGCGTGTGGGGAATTGCCCTAGACCACCAAATTTGGTCCAAAACGCCACTGACCTGAGCACAGAACAAACCTAAGGTCAAAGGTCACACACATAGGTCAAAGGTCACAACAGGGGGGGGTGTCACTGTATGTAGTTGAACTTCATTTTATACATTTCTTTGTGTTACTACACACCCTGCTGACACTTGGATTTTCTTTACTCTTTTGATTAAGGATGACAGTTGGCAGCGTTGCCCAGGTCAAATTTTTCCCACCTTCTGCTGGAAATGTTTGTCATTGTTTCCAAGTGGCGTTGCATTGATCTCCTTCTTCGCCTCCTTGCTCATGACACAAGGTGAGCTTCCTTTCATTACCAATACTCGTGGGGGTGACCCGTTGCCTGCAAGCGCCAACCGTGATCCATGATGGCTGCGTATACTTTTTAATTATAAACCTACTATTATAGATCTCGTAACTGAATAGCAAAAAACAGTCTATACTTCAAATGTAGCTCACAATTGAAGGGAGCATACAGAGTGATTAAAAGGGTTTAATTTGCTCTGCGGCTATATTTATTCAATCGTTACTCTTTCTTCATTGTAATCTGGCATCAGGTGATTTACAAAATGCATTTGTTGTCAAGCAACGGGCAACATTGTCAAAGAGCCAAATTGACTGTAGATATGATATTTCAGCTTTTGATGAAGTGCTGTTCATCTATTGTCAACCTACAAGAATACAGCAAATGGTGAAAGTCAAAAGACAATGAAACTTAAATATTATAAAGATGCAGTTCATAGGCAATACACCTACAGGGATCTACAAAACAACCATAATAATGAGAATTCATCAAGTGATATCATTCAAAGACAACATTCTTACCACACCTACATAATTATTATTTAAAACTGAAAATGCCACAACATTTGTTAGTAAAAAAAAATGGGGATTTTAAAAAACAGATTTGTTCAATTGATAATGACATATATGTTTATAACATATGCATCTATGCAAATGTCATGATGTATGCCTATATACATGCCCAAGATAGAGACACAGACACTTGCATGCAAGCATGCACACACACACACATACACACACACACATGCACGCACACACACACACATCAGAGAAATGTTGCCTTGCATTTTATCTTGAACAGGAAATTCCAGAAATTTGTTTAAACTAGGGGAAAAGTCAGGGAATATTTTTTCCAAGATAAATGAAAACTTATGCATAATACAGGGTGAGTCAGAAAAAAGTACAACCAAATTCAGCAATTTTTCATGGAAAACCCTCTGTACTATTTATATATTTTCTTCCTGTAGTACATTCCCTGTTTTGTTAGATTTCATATAAAAATTACGGCTTTAAAATTGATTAACGCGTTCAAAAGTTACTGTTGCGGAAGTGAAAGTACCCGATGTGAAAGACCGAACAAGTTACACGCTAGAATAACCAAAAGAGTAGTCTTGGTTTTACGGTCAGCTTTGGTGTTTGCAGCATATCCTCAATTAATTACACATTTGGAATAAATGTCACGGAACACCAGAGACGTAACCAATCTGTGGGTGAGTTGATGCGAGGAGGAGGGGTAAGGAAGGGATCCCCACTCAAAATCTTTGCCCCTCCTGGCCCAATAGAGATCAGGAAAAGTAATAAATTGATTATTGAGTAATTGAGTATTGACAGGTAACCGTGTTCACCTTTGCAAAATGTGTTTTAGTGATGCCCCAAAAGTTAAATGGTTCCCAACGGCGCCCCCACCCCCTCCCCAAATTAAAATTTCTGGTTACATCGCTGGGTAAGACTGTAAAATGAAACCAGATATCAAAATATCATATAACGATATCAATTTGCAGCATTCTTTTCAACTTGCCTGATTTCCATGTAGTAAAACTTCCAAATACATGTAAAGGCCTTCGTAACAGACAAAACTTTACAATTTTCCATTTTTAAAATATCCTGTTAATATCATTAAATCTTAAGAAATCTCCATTATCATTTTAACACATGTCCTGCGCAGCATTTGAATACAGCACCAAAGAAATCAACCTGTTAATCTATTTTTAAGCCTCACGCTGCGTAGTAATGAGTCCCATGTGTACAGTCAGTGTGCAATGTGTTCGGGGCTGAAAATGGACACCTTTACAAAAATAACTGTAGCCTTTGAATGGCTTGATCGATTTTAAAAATTTAAAATTACTGTGAAAGCTGATTAAACAGGCTATCTAACAGAGGAATTAGCTTGGTCAATTTCGTTAAGGTTTCTTCATAAAAAAAAATCCCTCCTTTGGTTGTACTTTTTTCTGACTCACCCTGTAGATTGCACCAAAGAGCACTTTTAACCCTAGAGTTTCCAGAGCCCTTAGTACCCAACCCCCCAAAAAGCATACACCACTGTGGTCCCAGGCTCGGTGGTGACTGTGATTTCATGTGCTTATTTACTATGTAAGAAGGGCCTTTGAGTTCAAGGTGTGAGGAGGAGGGGACGTGCAAAGAAGACTTGGAAGAAGCAAGTGGAGGAGGAGAGTAGGAGGGTTGGGTTGAGGATGGAGGATGCAGTGAATCGGGTGAAGTGGAAGGAGGGAGAAAGGACGGTTGCTGCGAGTGTGAAGTGAATCTGGCCACCCCCGTTTCCGGGGACAAAACTGGATTTAAGACTTTGGTTTTACTACTACTCTAAGCATGACAAAAATCAGCGATTTGGGGCCAAAGGATTGTGCGCTTGGCCAGTTGCCAACCTAGGTGAAGCAAAATGATTGTGACGATTTTCCTGATGGCAGCGTAATAATAATAGGCAACAGCGCTGTGATCTTGATGAAATGGCGCTTTATAAAAAGCCAATGTATTATTATTATTATATTATTATAAAGCTTTTAATACACCAGTGCAAAAATCAGAATGTTCACATTTTTAAGGACACCTGGTATGTGAAATCTCTCGTATCTTTAATTCCAAATTTTAATTTGGATCCGACATACCATTTTAATATATGAGCAGTAATTGTGCATATTAAAGAGCCCATACAGTTCTGTACAAACTATTTTCTGGTTACCATGAGTAATATCCTTTACCATGAGATATCCTTTGAAGATGAAAGGAATGGTGTATAAGAGTTGTGTGAGATCAGTGGTGTATGGGAGTGAGACGTGGTGTCTGAGCGAAAATTAGACGGGGATTCTGAGGAGGACAGAGAGAGCAATGATGAGAGCGATGTGTGGTGTGAAGTTGATGGACAGGATGAAGACTGAGGACTTGATGCAGATGTTGGGTTTGGAAGAGGCGATGGACCGGTTGGTGAAGGCGAATGGTGTACGTTGGTATGGGCATGTGTTGAGGAAGGATGACGAGCATGTGTTAAGAAGGGCTTTTGAGTTCGAGGTGGGAGGTTTGAGGAGGAGGGGACATCCAAAGAAGACATGGAAGAAGTGGAGGAGGAGAGTAGGAGGGTTGGGTTGAGGATGGAGGATGCATTGAATCGGTTGAAATGGAAGGAAGGAGTATGGGCGGTTGCTGCGAATGGGAGGTGAATCCGGCCACCCCTGTTGACGGGGATAAAACCAGATTTAAAACTTTGGTTTTAGTAGTAGTACATGTAGTAGTATGAGTGCAATAATATGATATTGGCAAACACTTTGGGTTTTTGGTGTCCAAAATTAATCACTGTGTCTGATTGACTGTACATGGCTGTAATTCATTTCATTATTCAAATAGACCTTCCTGACATAAATGGTATAGGGGTCATTCCACCAGGTTGAGACAAACCATATTTTGCTATAGCCTAGGAATATAATTCAAATTTTATTTTCAGAAGTAACTTTTATGCAATTGATACGTATTTATAAGGTCTTTAACATGATACCAAACATACTGTCATTTATGCTTTATTTTTTCAGATTTTTCGTAATTAAGATAGGAAGTGACTCAAAAAAGAGGTTAAATTTGTGACAAAAAAATTTGTACATTAATTGCAAATTTACACAATTTATGGATTATTTTAATCTTCCTGTTTTTATCATTTTTACAACAATACTGACCAACTTTTAATGATTATTCATTTCCTTTTCCATAGTTTATCCCAAAATGCATAGTATGACCCATCAAAAATTAGGTGTTCCCCGTAACAGGTGGTGAATTTTAGATGCATCAGAAATTTTACTAATTGACCTTAAAATCAATCAAAATTGACGTACAGTCACTACTTGTAATACAGTTCACAACATTAAAACCATTCACAGTGAGAGCAATTAGGTTATTTTTGTTTTAGCTGAGGATATTGTGGTTATTTGGGGCGTGGTGTCCACTGTTACGTCTGCACAATTTTGAAACATTTTCTTGTGTCACTCCAAAGTATATGGATAAAAAGTGTCTAAGTGTCCCTACATCAAATGTGTATCAACCAATAATGTAGAAATATTAAAAGGATTGATCATGTACTGCTCATTGTAAAAGTTATATTTTAAAAACATGCATGGTGTCCACTGTTACATCCGAACAGCAGTTCCAAACTTAATCGCTTACTAAACATATAGTTTAGATATGGCCATTTTCACAATCAGTGGTATAACTTTCAGTTTTGGCACTTCATGATATGTATCTCACTAATTCAATGAAGAATTTCAAAGATATTTTGCTGTGTAACTATCCTACATTGTATATTGGGGCTAGCTCAGCTAGCTTAACAAACCTTACTTATTTCTTTTGGATTTGGTGGCCATTTATGTGGTCAAAATTGGCACTTTTGGTTGTACCCCAAATTACATCTACTTTTTCTCAAAGCCTGTACTTTTCCCCTGCATTGAATTCCCAGGTTTTGTTTTATAATTATTATAGACAAGTGTCCAACCTATATTGCTATTTTGGTTTCCAATTTTTCTTGCTTC
>JAMKCH010048108.1:0-11240 GCA_023653785.1 Ophioderma brevispina
AGTGGGTATGAAAGTCCGAAGAGGACTATCAGGCCTTAGGAATAAATATCCAAGTCCGACATGGACTACCAGTCCTTAGGAATTAGTGTCCATTTCCGAAAGTAGGGACTATAAGTCTCTAGGGATTAATGACCTGTCAGGGGTGGACTAAGATCGCTCCTTAGGGACTTAGGTCCAATTCCGACTGGACTGAGACCTTAGGAATTAGTGTCCATGTCTGAAAAAGGTAGCAGACTATTAGTCCTGAGGAATTAATGCCCTGGCCCAGAGTGGACCTTAGGACCTTACCACCTCCTTAGTGATCGTTGTCCGATTTTGTATTTGGGCGGACTCTCATTTCTTAGGAATTAATGTCCGGTCAGAGGTGGACTATATTTCCTTTGGATTAGCGTCCATGTTGTGGCTTGGACATACAATTCCTAATCAATAGTGTCCAAGTCCAAGGTTTAATATCGATAGGAATTAAAGACACTATCAGTGATTTGAAAAATATTTGAAATTTGCAGGAGTAGCTTCAAAGTGACGGATAAGTCTTCAGAATTCTCATAAGTTACCTTTTCCAACTGAAGAATTGACAGAAAAGGAAGAAAACGGCAGTGTTCCAAGATTCGATTCCCCATTCAATTACGTGTTGTAGTAAGTGTCCGAACGGACAGTAATGACTAAAATTTCCGATTCTGTTCTTATTAGGTCGCTTCTGGTCTTATCATTTGCAGGGTATGTTAGGATACCTGTACTTGTTACATACATGCAAAAATCTGATTTTTGATGATTTTTTTGATTTTCTGATTTAGCAAATCACTGATAGTGTCTTTAATGTCCAAGCCCGACGTGTATGGCAAGCCATAAAGGCAATAACGTATTGCCGCAACGCGTTGGGACAAAGTAGCAACGCGTTGCGACATTTCGGCAACGCGTTGCGGTGTTGGCCAATTAAAATGATCAATTTCTGTGACGTATTTCAAAAAATAGACCCACAACGCGTTGCAAAGTATCTAGCAACGCGTTGTGGAAACTCACAACGCGTTGCAAGCCTTCACAACGCGTTGCAAGATTCACAACGCGTTGCGAGCTTTACAACGCGTTGCGAAGGTCCACAAACCATAAGGGTCATAACGTATTGCCGCAACGCGTTGTGAGAAAGTAGCAACGCGTTGCGACATTTCGGCAACGCGTTGCGGCGTCGGCCAATCAAAATCAAGAATTTCTGTGACGTATTTCAAAAAATAGATCCACAACGCGTTGCGGCAATACGTTATGACCCTTATGGCTTTCACAACGCGTTGCAAGCCATCACAACGTGTTGCGAGCTTCACAACGCGTTGTAAACTAAACAACGCGTTGTGAAGGCAATAAGGGTCATAACGTATTGCTGCAACGCGTTGTGAAGGTCGCAACGCGTTGTGAGATTTATATTTTTGAAATACGTCACAAAAATTCATGATTTTGATTGGCCGACACCCGCAACGCGTTGCTGAAATGTCGCAACGCGTTGCCGAAATGTCGCAACGCGTTGCCGAAATGTCGCAACGCGTTGCCGAAATCTCACAACGCGTTGCGGCAATACGTTATGACCCTTATGGCTTGTTAACCTTAGCAACGCGTTGTGAAGCTTGCAACGCGTTGTGAAGCTCGCAACGCGTTGTGAAGGTTTGCAACGCGTTGCAAAGTATCTAGCAACGCGTTGTGGGTCTATTTTTTTAAATACGTCACAGAAATTCATGATTTTGATTGGCCGACACCGCAACCGGTTGCTGAAATGTCGCAACGCGTTGCTGAAATGTCGCAACGCGTTGCTACTTTCTCGCAACGCGTTGCAGCAATACGTTATGGCCTTTATGGCTTGCCATAGACGTGGACGGACTACCAGTGATTAGGAATTATTGTCCATGTCCTAGGTACACTCGTTCCTTAGGAATGTGTGTCCAAGTCCGAAGAATGTTAAAGAATTCTATTGAGAAATGAACCTACTCTTGATAAACACTAACATGCATAGGATTTGTAGCCCTAACATAATAACCGAGTACAACATATGAATGACACATAAGCATAAAATTGACAGGTTTTTGTTTTCTCTATTTCTTTCCATGAAATCTCCCCTATGTAAATTGTGACATTAAATTTTCAAATGCACTTGGTGACCTAAAAGGCTTGTAATACATACTTTTCAGTGGCGGAGATTCCTGCATGATTTCATTTTTCAGGAGGATGTTCTATCCATTCGTGAATAGAGCATCCCCCGAACAATGAAAGAACGCAGAAATCTCCACCACTGGTTGCTCATAATTGAAGCAGCACTCTGATTGGAGTAGTGCGTAATTATGTCCCCGCCTAACCCACATAACCCAAAGATCCCCTTTGACCTCACATGTGTGAAGGACGTCCCAAAGCTCCACTCCTTCCAATTTTCTTTAAAATCCATTGATTTATAGACCTACAGTGACTGAAAATTACCCCTAGATGACATTTTACATGTCAGAGTCACATGTGTGCCCTTGCTCAGTAATCATTGTGTACACAGTCTGTGGGCAGAATGACAAATTATGAATATGTAGATTATTTTGTTGCAATAAGTTCAAATTACCCCTGCATGACCTTTGACCTCAAACTGATGCGGTTACAGATGGGTCAGCTATATCCAAATAAGTCAAAAGGTAAAATATTTGGAACTATTATAATAATATTATTATTAATAATAATTACCTTAGAATGACACTTAGGGGGAAATTTGAATTATTCATTAGGCTATAATGAATTAATGAATTAATATTCATATCCTTTGTTAGTCTAGTGGATTATTTTATAATTTGCATAAATTAATATTCATATCCGTTGACGGAATAAATCGCAAACAAAGAATAACGTTAAGTGGAAACGAAATTTTCCCCTAACGTATTAATTAGTGCATAAGAGAGCCGAAATTTCCCCCTAACCCACACATAAGCTTATACTACTACTACTACTACTACTACTACTACTACTACTACTACTACTACTACTACTACTACTACTACTACTACTACTACTATACTACTACTACTACATATACTACTATTACTACATAATACTACTACATAATTCTACTACTACTACTATACTACTACATATTACTACTCTCTTAAAACGAAAGAGTGAAAAACCACTCTAAAGTGAGATCCACTCAAAATAAAGAGTGAACAAAATAACTCTAAGGAAAGAGTGAACTGATAACTCCTTTTTAGAGTGAACTAGTCACTCTTATAGAGTTGTGATTCTTTATGAATTTTGTTTGTTTGGTGAGTATATTGTATGTGTAGGTCATAATTCATAGCATCGTGACATGAATAAATATTGTGGCGCATCATTGGCATGATTCAGTGAGACATGCATGACTGTGACATGCATGACGTGTATGATCATGACATGCATGCCCATGACATGCATGATTGTGCGTTTCGTACATGTGTAAGCCTAGCCTGGCGCAGACTACCGTATGTACGAGTGATAATACAGTAAATAACATTTAATGCTTCTCCACACTTTGTCTGTAAATGCTATGAACTGTGACCGACGCATAAAATATACTCACCCGTGAAGATATCTATGATTTCTTCACTAATTTCAACTTCGTTCAACCGTTTGCTGACGGTCTCACTTAACTAGTCCTCCATGTTGTTCGAAAATAATCACGCGATTTGCGGCGTTTCTGATTGGCTATTAGTTCACTCCGAAAAAGAGTGAGAATTTTCTCACTCTTTTAGAGCTAAAATCCGGTCGATAAGAGTTCAGAGTGGGCTTCACTCCGAAGAAGAGTGGTATTTTGAGCCACTCGGTAACAGAGTGAGCTCGGTTAACCGCGAGTTAAGGTGTCAGGTTGCATTTTCTCGCTCTTTTAGAGCTAAAAGCCAATCGATTAGAGTTAATTTAAAATTACTCGAAATTCAGAGTGATTTTTCACTCTTTCATTTTAAGAGAGCACCTTTAATATCCTGACACAACTCCTCGAACACTGACAGAACATACGTAATTAGTTTCTTTGTGTTCTCACTATCCGCGCAGAAGGTTTTAGTGGGGGACTGTAGTGAACAGATCTTCTGTGAGTGTGCAAATCCGGATAAAATTGTGAATTTTGGTACACATGTACTTTATACATTGATAATCAAAAAAATTGATGGAAGCACTTGCCACACCCCTTTCATGGCCCCCAGCTTGGATTTCAAGGTTACACAGGGGTAAAATTTTTAAAATGTTCCGATTGTGTTGAAAAGCACACCATGATGTTTGTCTGGTTACAAGGATTCCAAAAAGGTATAGTTTATTCTATCTGTGACTTATAGTTTAGGAATTATGGGGTAATAACTGTAAAAATGGTAAAAAAGTCAATTTTGGTTTGTACAGGGGTCAAAAATTAAAAGTTGCTCCAATTTTTGTAAAAAGTGGATCAAATTGTTGGTTTAGCTCATAGAATGAAATATAGGAATAGTTTTGACTATCTTACGTGTCTGGTTATTAACCAAAATGGCGAATAAAGTCAACAGCTATCAACAGCTATTGGCAGCTATTGGATTCTATTGACCTGTGACCTATTTTGTTGGATAACGTGAAAACTAAGCATAACAGATAAGGCAAACTATTCCTTATTTCAATCCTCCAAGCTAGGGAAACAATTTGCACCACATATTAACTGAATCAAAGCAACTTTTAACTTTTGACCCGTGTACACATCAAAATTGACTTTTTCACCATTTTTACAGTTTTTACCTCATAACTCCGGAACTATAAGCCATGGATAGTGTAAACTATACCTTTTTGGAATCCTTGTGACCAGACAAACACCATGGTGTGCTTTTTAACAAATTCAGAACATTTTAAATTTTTGACCCCTGTATAACCTTGAAACCCAAGCTGGGGGCCATTAAGGGGGGTTGGCAAGTGCTTCCATCAATTTTATGGATTATCAATGCCTAAAGTACTTGTATGCAAAAATTCACAATTTTATCCGGAAGCGCACACTCTTACACTACAGTCCCCTGCTATTTTCCACCGGTGTTATTGCAACTGGGCGCAGCCATAATGTTGCTACGGTGTCGACGAAATAGCCTCAATCAATGCGTCAAAGTCCCTTTTAGAGCAATAACTAATACGAACGTACACATACATTGAGAAATATATACAAGAGTCTCTGCATTATAATGCATAACGTCAACAGTCGTATTGACCACAGCGAAAGGACTGATAACACGGGTATCGAGGCTAGAGGGAAATAGGCGCCTATTTCCCTGTGATCTCTCTTTCGCTCTCTTTCTCGCAAATAGTTAAACTATTTGTGGTCATGTGACGCACTTTTAACCAATCAATGAACATGAATATATTCATGAGGGATATAAAAGTTTTTATAGTCGGTAGGACTCATTGTCCACCTACAATAGTAAAAAATAGGATACTTGATACAGTTGACTCTTCACGCAACATTACGCTTTGTTCCGTTGTCGTTTACGGAGCCCAGACTATGGCTCCCGGTGGACTACATCTTCTTTTACACCGGTCGAGTGCAAATTCGTCGGATCTATATATCCAATACGTAACATCACCCACGCGGAGCAATTTTTCCCCATTAAAAAGTGTTCTGACGGATCTGCAGTCGACTGTTCTGCTAGCTACGGACGCTGGTGACAATGTTTTGAGTCAATCCCACAATGCACCAGTTTTTTGGGAAATTCACCTTAAAGGTTCTTGTGATCACATAAAAATTCTATCTTAATACATGAAAAACCAAAGCATTAAAAGCAAAAATTAAAAAAAAAAAAAAAAATTAAAATACACATTATAGGATGACATTTTGTGCCATATTATGAAAGCATCTTTGTAGGTTTTTAAACTTTTGGAACACTTTTGCTCCTCCCTAAGTACTGACATGTGTTTAGTACGTACGGTATAGGCACATTGCTATGCATCATGGGATGGATTCAAAAACAACCCTCTGGGTGACAAGATGATTATAATCTGGATTGATAGCCCTTACTTGTGCAGTGTACCATGCCGCCGCTGATAGTTTAGCTTTTGTGTGCATATACAATTACAATATTGTCTCTGTGTGGTACTGGCTTTGTTGTAGACAGTAGGTGGGTTGTGTGCTTTGATGTGCAGTGGTTAGTGAGGATGCTAATATGCACGGGGTTAATTCCCATTCAAAACATTCGTCCTTGCGGCGCTGACATTTTGAATATTGCAACGGAATAAGTATTAGTTTGGGTGCTTGTATACCACACATAATGTCCATTCTATACAAACAATCCGGCAAAATATCAGGTGTTGGAAGTTGGGTGCTATTTGGGTGCTATTGGGTGTTAAATTTTGTCCTACCCATGGCCACACAACGAATGAAATGAACGTCAGTCGTCTGATTTAAATAAAACCGCCTCAATGAAACATCTTTTCACCTAGCGGTCGCATTGCATTATGAGACAAAAGAGTATCTGAGCACAATGAGCCAGGTGCACTATTATTGCATCTGGCCACCCTCTACACATACATATCAATTGTTCCATCACTACCGATTAGTGTATATGCAAAGGCGGCACCACCACCGTATGTGGAAGAAACCTGCATAACGAATATTTCTAAAAGATTACGTAAACGTTTGCCTCTCTAGCTATATATAGAACCTTTTGCCTATATGTGACTTTGGCACGGCGTCCCGCTAATTCTTCATGACGTCGCCCTACATTACAATACTGTCTTAGCTGACATTTTTTATCATTTTTGAGAATTTGCATCTGTACTTATAATGTTATGGTCTATAGGCCTACATGCACAAAGTTACAATCTTGAAAGTGACCTAATTAGTGAGTTCTTAATTAAGAATTTTGATCAATAAGCTCAAAACTGCATATCGCGATTTCACATACTGTCGTATGTTTCATTTATACGTAATTTCAATAGGCGTATAATTAACGCTGTTCGTAAAACAAACTGTTTACGATTTTCACATACAGATCTATGTGCGTCGTATCTGGCTCGTGCGTGAAAATGACGTGTTTCACATAGAGATCTATCTGAACGCATTGAAATATAACGGTTGAAATTAGCGTCGTATGTGAAAATCCTTTTTTTTTGCGTTTCACATACATAGACATGACTTTGTAGCTTTATATCAGGAATACAATTGCACTTTCAAAACTCAGCAAGGTTAAAACTTCAGAATGTTTTCTTATCTTCATAATGCAAAGTTAAAAAGTAAATTGTAATGTTCAATTTCATAGTACAAAATATGAAATCTCCCGGTAGAATTTCAATGGCAATTTTCTCGAAAACGGCAGCGGCATTTCGTCAGATAAGACAGTACGTGATGTGGGCGACGATGGGTAATAAGCATTTTTCACCCATGGCCAATAATGTCGACTGGCACCCAAAACTACAGACTCTACCCCTTTCTTGTTGTGCGATTTCTACAAAGCACTTTCGTTGCTGATCATCCTGTATTGATCCAGGGTAAGTGAGTGGAATAACCTGTTTTTTTAAACTTGAAAGGACCCGAAACAGACAATAGGGTGTCGGCATTTCAACTTGAACATCGCTCACAGATGTCTATAGGGTTGCCTAATTGCCTACACACCTTTGCCCGGCGAGCAAAATCGGATTGGTGTATTTCTAAAATATATTATGCGTGCTTGCTCAACTGATGTTATAGTCTGATTTTTTATTCCTGTCAGTAAACGCATATTGTCGATGGTAAGAATTCAATTGGAGGGGGATGTGTTGAGACCAAAACTAAAAGGCCGCATTAACAGCTGAAATGCTCAACTTTGTTCAATAGAATATGATGCTTTAAACCATTTTACATAACTTTTTTGTATCGCATATGTAAAGGCTTCATACCATATTCAATTGAATAGATTGTCGTATGAAGTCCGAGACATGCTATCGATTCCTTTGTTTGGCGTCAATCAAAGAACGAATTAAGTGTCATGGACATCGAGGCTGGGTGAAGAGGACGAATAGGCCACGTATTCTGTTATGAGTGACCAAAACTCTAAAGTACTTAAATGATTGGACCAAGCTGACAAATATTATATCTGGAACAAGACGAATAAATGTAAACGTATCAGATTTGCTAATATTCTTTACCCGATTCCTTAGTGACATAAAAGTAATAATTGCTTATTCGTATAATTTTCTTATGTTTAATGCTTCAGAGTTTGTTCAAGTTTGGTGTTTGGAATTTATTCAGTGCATTTGCCTTGTAATATTTTCTTCGTGAGAAAAGGGACATTTTTTTAATTATGGCCTTAGTCTTTTCCGCTGTCGTGACATCGAATTTCTATTGTACTGATTGTGTAAAGTATACAACCTCTCAGAACGAATGGAATCTTCGACACGCCCCAAAAACTTTTAATGAACTGACAGGAATAAAAAATCCTACTATAATCTGAAGCTAAATTGAATAGCACAGCTGTTAAGCTCAACGATCGTGCACTTTGTGGTAAAAGTATGAAACTCTCCACATTGTTAATACAATGTATGTAAAACATTTTAAAGATATGGTACACATTGTACCTATTCCAATATGGCCGCCAAAGGTCAAAGCACTTTCTACATGGGGTCAAATTTTCAAATAAGTCATATTTAAGCCAAAATGGTCTCAAATTGCTCATAGTGACTTCAAGATTCCAAACAAGTATATTTCCCATATCTAGTGCATAGCGGTTAGGTTGTATTATGGGTCAAAGGTCAACCAAGTCAAAATATACACTGTATTTAGGTATACATTACTTACATGGAAATACTGTACTCGATGTACGTAAACTACAATAATAATACTGGTGAGTTAAGTATCTGCTATTAAATCTTCAACAGTAGCTCAATGTTAGTACAATATATATGAAACATTTTAAAATACAGTAAATATTGTACCTTTTCTGACATGGCTACCAAAGGTCAACAAACTTTTGAAAATGGAGTAAATTTTCAAATAAGTCATATATTAAATTGCTCATAGTGACTTCAGTATTTAAGACAAGTATACTTTACCATACCTAATACATACAACATTTAGGTAGCACTGTTGGTGGTGAACGGCAATAATAATTAAGGGTACTCAACAGTGGTTTACATAGCAGTGTAGGTTCAAGGGGCAGGTACACATGTCAGTGCAAGTGAAGGCAGCTTCGCTTTGTAGCATTTACAACTTCCGATGGTACAGCCAATAAGTTCATGCCAAGTCCATGCAGATTGGCAAGTTTAACAGACTTGTTGAGAAGACGAATCAATCCTCTGATGCGTAACACTTGACCTCCCCACTGATGAAAGTTGGGTGCTTAATCTATCTAACAGAGACATGTCTGAGGCAGAAACGAAGACTTAACTTATCTGTTCCAAAGTGCCAAAACATCAGATTGTGCTTGCCATCGAATTGTGACTGAAGTATCTGGGCAAAACCGACTGTAAAGAAAGTTTTGAAAAGCTGTGACATCTATTTTGAAGAAAGCTAAGGACCCTCGGTTTAACATTTCGTTTGATCCGCAAAGATCTCTAAAGGGCCTAAAAGGGACGACTCTAATAGCTTCTAATCAGATTCTCTCTTCAGACAAAGGGCGTGCTGCTGTTATACTCAGCAAGAATGTATACTCTGATAAACAAAAGCAGCTCCTCAGAGTTACACCTGTCTGAAACGCCATCTGACCCATTAACTCAATCGTGGCAGTGGACTCTTTTAGGAGACTTCGCGACAATGACAAGACTATCGATAGTCAAGACTGTGGAGGGTGGTGCACTCTAATAATCAAGCTCTTAAGTTCTATGGACTGCCCAAGATACAGAAGTGAGGGTCCCCCTACGTCCTATTGTTTCGGCTATATTGGCTCACCGACTTACAGCATAGCTAAGGAGTTAACCTAAATACTTCAACCTCTAACCGAAAAAAAAAACCAGACACCATGTGAAAGATTGGCGAGACTTTGCCACCTTCATATCTACTTTGACCCTCAAAGACTCGGAGATGTGGTATCCTTCGATATAGAATCCTTATTCGCATCTGTCCCTTGACAGATCGCATTCCTTATGTTTTGGATAAGAGAAAGCCTGACCTTACACTTGACACCACTATCTATCGCAATTAAGACCCAGTCTGACCAATACCTCAATTTTGACTCTCATCATCCAGTGTCAGCCAAATGCTCCATGTGTCGATCAATGTTTCAACTAAGATCACTTTAGGGTATATATTCATCTCAGGTTTCAAAGAGCTGACAATGTTCCGTCGAACACAGTGGATAGGGAATGTGAAGAGGCTCACGTCCAACAAGCTTTGAAGCTGAACAATTACCTTTTTCAGTTTTTTCATGGCTTCACCTCACGAAACAACAATGATCAAACTCCCAATTGTAGTTATTCTACACACCTCAGTGTTGCCTTTAAGGCATTATACAGCCTGTCTCAAAAAATGGTACAATCAGAAACGGATTTTTTTTCAATATTATATCTCAAAATAAGTAAGTCGTTTTGTACATCACATTAAAGAGAAAATACCAGGCTTTCCAGGATTTTTTTGTTTCATCTCATTTGCTTGTTTCAATCGAGAGAACTCCAGTTTAGTGCGGAACACAAAAATCGAGTTTGTGCCACTTTCTGGTTAAGTGAAAACGGTGAAAGAATTAGTTAACATAAGATATTCGCATTTGAACAGATATGAAATTCTTTAAAAAGGGATTAACTTCATAAAGAAACTCTAAAAGATATGAAAACAGGTACTTAATGTTGGAAGTAAGTGAATAGCATTCGACATACTGTTGTTTGTTAGAAGAGAACCATGAGCGTACCACCACCTTGATACTTTGCTTCCAAATTCAAATTTTTATTGACTTCAACAATTAGTGAATGCACAAAGATTTTTTAAACCATTTCTTTGGATTTTGAGTGTTTATTTTGGTTGCAATTACATTGCTTCCGACATGATTTTAACAGATACCAATTTTGTAATAAATTCAAAGCTCCATTTCATTGACGTACAATAAAATATTTGTATTATTATTTATGAAAAGAAGAGATTTATCATTGAACTTATTACGTTGACTTTTAAAACTTGTGTCGATAAAACTAGACTTCCTTCGTTTACTTTAATCTGTGTTTTGTTTCTTTTGTCAAGTTGCAATCTTTTGTGAGCTTCAAGACAGCATGACATAACAGCCCGAAACAACTCTGCCCATGCATAAAAGCGGCACAAAATTCATTTTGGTGTATCGCAGTATATTGATTATATCTCT
>JAMKCH010048109.1:0-10957 GCA_023653785.1 Ophioderma brevispina
ATTGTATAGTATATAGGGGGGAAGATTAAACAAATAATGGTTGTAAAAATTGGTACCGGTCAATTATCAAATGAGATAAATTCCAACCTTCCACAGCTATTTTATAACTTGTCCGATAGTCCTTTATCCTGGGTATGGTAGCCTTGTGACCTCTTCACAAATGGGTTGTACCATGTGTATCTTAGACCCACGTTTGATATTTCAATCAGAACTTTGCCTTCAATGATATGGACAGACCAAAAGAGTGTGTACTAAAAGACCACTTAAAATTTCAAGTCTATTTTACATAAACAACAAATACACAACAACCAAACCCCACCTTCCCGTTCCTCCCCTCCCCTCCCACACCTTTACCGTTCCCGCTCCATATGTCCCTTTGACCTTGGTAAGTGACCTTTGACCTTAAAGGTTCAATGAGAGATTTCAAATAACAGGTGTCCCTTAAAAAAATGGCTTAAAATTCAGATTTTTTTTGCCACTGGTTGTAAAGCTTTCTATCAAAATCCTAGTCCCTCTGCTGCTTGTGTCGCCTTGCCATCGTGGGGTTTGTGAATGATAGTACTCGTATGAACCTTTGAGCTTGATCTGGACTTTGGACCTAAAAAACAAAATGAGGTTTGCATGTGTTCCCATAAACCAAGTCCAAGTTTGGTTCCAATTGAACTTCAAACTTTTTCAACTTAGGTCAATTTTACATTTTCATTCACATAAGCCTACTTACATTACAACTTGACCTTGCATGACCTTTGAGACCTTGGAATGTATCATTGTGACCTCAATGGAAACAAGAGGGATGCCTATGTTGTACCTATGCCTCAAGTTTGTTTAAATAAATAAACCATAGTATATGGATATTACACAGGCAAATGGTTACCCCCCTTTTTTCACACATCAACACAGATATCAAAAACACTGGACACAAAGTGATCCCTATGTGTCTTCCCTTTAAAAGGGAGGCGACACAAAATAATTTCCCCTCCTGAAAGAATTAAAATGAGAACTGTATCCTTGGTATAACAATTACGAAATTTCTAATTTCCTGTAGAAGCAAATAGAAAAGTGGCCTGTTTTCTATTGAATATAAGATATACAAACTCACCTTTTATTTTCATTTTAAGTTTTCTTTGTCAAATAAAGTAGGGAACTTACTGGGAGTGTCTAATCTAATTAAATAACTACATAATCACAGAAAACATGGATGACTTCAAATCTCTCATTGTCCCTTTCATGTTGCATTTTATGACCCAAATTTGGGTAAAATGAACTTGTGTTAAAAAAAAAAAAAAAAAAGTTAAGTATATCCTAAATAATTTTGTGTTAAAAGAATTAACTATATACTAAATGTGGGAGGCATACCGCCATAGCTCCTCTCAAGACATAAGGTCGTCCACTCACAGACAACCAAATAAGGTCTTCCTCACGGACAAACCACATAGTCGTCCTCGCAGAAACACCAAATAGGTCTTTCTCTGGACCACCAAATAAGGTCTTTTTCTCATAGACAACCAAATAGTCTTTCCTTCCTCACCACAGCAACCAAATAAGGTTCTCCTCACAGAAAACCAATAAGGTCTTTCTCTGGCCACCAAATTAAGGTCTTCCTCACGCACAACCGAATGAGTCTTCCTCACAGAAAACCAAATAGGCTTTCTCCATGGACAACCATAATAAGGTCTTCCTCACACGCCACCGATAGATCCTTCCTCACAGAAAACCAAATAAGGTCTTTCCATGGACAACGCAAATAAGGTCTTCTCAACGCACAACCGAAATAGTCGTTCCTCACGAAAACCAAATAAGGTGCTTTCTCATGGACCCAAACCAAAAAGATAAGGTCTTTCCTTTCCTCACGCACAACCGGATAGTCCCTTCCTCATTCCTCACAGAAAACCAAATAAGGTCTTTCTCATGGACAACCAAATAAGGTCTTCCTCATGCACAACCGAATAGTCTTCCTCACAGAAAACCAAATAAGGTCTTTCTCATGGACAACCAAATAAGGTCTTCATCCTCACGCACAACCGAATAGTCTTCCTCACAGAAAACAAATAAAGGTCTTTCTCATGGACACCAATAGGTCTTCCTCACGCAACAACCGAAGATTCTTCCTTCACAGAAAACCAAATAAGGTCTTCCTCATGGACCCCCAATAGGTCGTCCTCACCACAAGCCGAAAGTCTTCCTACAGAAACCAAATAAGGTCTTTCTCACGGACACCCAAAATAAGGTCTTCCCTCACCGCACACAAAACCGAATAGTCTTCCTCACAGAAAACCAAATAAGGTCTTTCTTCATGGCAACCAAATAAGGTCTTCTTCCTCCCGCACAGACCGATAGTCCTTTTCCTCACAAAACCAAATAAGGTCTTTCCATGGACAAACCAATCGGTCCTCTTTCCTCTCCTCACGCACATGAACCGAATAGAGTCTTCCGTTCTCACACAGAAAACCAAATAAGTCTTTCTCATGACAAACCAAATAATCTTCCTCACGCACAACGCGAATAGTCCTTCCTCACAGAAAACCAAATAAGGTCTTTCCTCATGGACAACCAAATAAGGTCTTCCTCACGCACAACAACCGAATATCTTCCTCACAGAAAACCAATAAGGTCTTTCTGCATGGACACCAATAAGGTCTTCTCACGCAACAAACCGAATATCCTTTTCCTCACAGAAAACCAAATAAGGTCTTCCTCATGGACAGCCAAATAGGTCTTCCTCACGCACAACCGATAGTCTTCCTCACAGAAAACCAATAAGGTCTTTCTCATGGACAACCAAATAAGGTCTTCCTTCCTCACGCACAACCGAATAGTCTTCCTCACAGAAAACCAAATAGGTCTTTCTCCATGGACAACCAATAAGGTCTTCCTCACGCCAACCGAATAGTCTTCCTCACAGAAAACCAAATAGGTCTTTCTCATGGAAACCAATAAGGTCTTCCTCACGCACACCGAATAGTCTTCCTCGCAGAAAACCAAATAAGGTCTTTCTCATGGACAACCAAATAAGGTCTTTCTCCTTCCCACGCACAACCGAATAAGTGCTTCCTCCACAGAAAACCACATAAGGTCTTTCTCATTGTCGACACCAATAAGGTCCTCTCAAACGCACAACGAATAAGTCTTCCTCACAGACAACCAAATAAGGTCTTTCTCATGGACAACCAAATAAGGACTTCCTCATGGACAACCAAATAAGGACTTCCTCATGGACAACCAAATAAGGTCTTTCTCATGGACAACCAAATAAGGTCATTCCTCACGCACAACCGAATATCTTCCTCACAGAAAACCAAATAAGGTCTTTCTCATGGACAACCAATAAGGCTTCCTCAACGCACAACCGAATAGTCCTCCTCACATAAAAAACCAAATAAGGTCTTTCTCATGGACAACCAAATAAGGTCTTCCTCACGCCAACCGAATATCTTCCTCACAGAAAACCAAATAAGGTCTTCTCATGGACAACCAAATAATGTCTTCCTCACGCACAACCGAATAGTCTTCTCACAGAAAACCAAATAAGGTCTTTCTCATGGACAACCAAATAAGGTCTTCCTCACGCACACCGAATAGTCTCCTCACAGAAACCACATAAGGTCTTTCTCATGGACAACCAAATAATGTCTTTTCCTCACGCACAACCGAATAGTCTTCCTCACAGAAAACAAATCAGGTCTTCCTCACATACAACCAATCGGTCTTCCTCCGCACACCAAAAAGGTCTTTCCCTCATGCACAACCAAATACGGGCTTCCTCATCGAAAAACAAACAAGTCTTCCTCATGGACAACCAAATAAGGTATTCCGGTCACATACCACCAAATACAATCTTCCCCACAGAACGAATATAATAGGCTTCCTCATGGATGACCACATAAGTCTTCCTCACAACCAAATAAATTAGGTCTTCCTAATGGATGACCTACAAATTAAAAGTGTTATAAATATGATGGTAGCACTTTGAATGAACTAATGATAAAAAATTGACTCACCTGGAACACCCATATCCTGGAATGCCACTTGGGTGCTTTTGAGAACCTATTGGTTAAAAAGACAGTCATATCATTTATTCAGCCATCAACAGCAGGGTAATAAAGGTGACAGTACTATGAGTTACAATAAGCTCATTCTCCCAAGGACACAGTTCAGTGGGTTTTTACCTTGTACACTACATTGACATGAATTGGACTTTGTGTGATCTGGGTATCATTATATCATACCCAAAACCAGGGGGGTGTATTTCTTAAATACCTGGCGAATGGAAGGTAACTGAACTGTGCCAAGGGAATGAGTTTTTAACTAGCTCATAGTGAGGTCTGAAGAGGATTGGGTTAATATTTTCAGAAAGATTATTATACAATTGGTTGGTCCGAATTAAATTTATCTGTTAATTGAAGGTGGGTGACTCCATCATGTTTCATTTTCTTTTTATATATGTTGCTTTCTTCCTTACATGGAAGCATATCTGAATTAACAATGGTTCAAGTTTCATACGTAGAAGGCAAAACCGTTCCTGAATAGGCCCATATAGGACAGTGGATGTGTGTATGTGTACTTACTAGAGTGACATTGTGGGGGTATAACGTTGTGGGGTGATTTTTCTGTTCTTGACTTTGTGGGGTATTTTTCTTGATGTGTGGGGATTATTCATCAGAGTTACATTTTACTTTATGTCCTACAACGGAACAACTGTGCATCCTGCAAAAAAATGCAAATGGTGCGCCCGCAGGTGGAGTGCCCATCTCTTGTAATGGCTTTGGGCCAGGACTCCCTCATATAATGTTGCTGTGGGGGGGTCGCCACTCCTCACGCACAGCAAAGTCTGTTTGCATTCCCAGCATATGCCGGGGGTACCCATTTATGCTCCTGGGTGGAAAGAGAGGCAAGCGAGGGAACGTGCCTTGCACAATGTGCACAACACATTGGCGAAACAGGGCTCGAAACCCACAACCTATGAGGCGAGCGCTGATCGACTGGACCACATGTGACCTCTAACATCAATACTTAAATCTAGTAATAATAATATATCACAAGGCGACACTCAGAGTTACGCGATGCGTAAAATATGCTCCCCGCCGAATTCGAGATCACTAACATGCGAGAATGCCATGACAACACCCCCAACCCACTCCCCAACACCGCCAACCACCCACCCCAACACCCGCAACATCCCCCAACTCACCCGACCAACACCACCCCATCCCAACACCCCACGACTCTCCCCAACACTACCACCCTCCCCAAACTACTCTGGAAATACCACACCCCAAACCCCTCCTTAACACCGTCAACACCCCAATCCGCAACACCCCACCCCCCACCCCAATACCCGTAACACGCCTCCCCACTTCCCCAACACGCGCCACTCCCCTCAACAACACCCCAGCAACACCCCTACCCACCCCCTCCCCAAACCCCCGCAATAAACCTACCTACCCCATCCAAAAACTAGGGCATAGTAGTCTCATGTAGTGAGGATTTTGATATACGACGGACCGTTAAGAGATACAACCTTGCGCATATTTAATGAGCTCATTTGCTCCTAAGCGCGGCTGCATATATCACATACTCAAATGGCAAAAGAAGATGTGGTTGGCACATGATAGGCTTCAAGCAGCAAAGAATTTTGAGGTATCCATGTACGTTAAAAATATAGCAATTACGGCTGATTTTTGCATAGTAATTAGGATCATTGCATACCAATTGCCCAAAAATACACCCAAATCAATCAGGTCGAGAACCCTTCAGCCCGCTCCCTTCCACCAATATACATCATCATAAGCCTTACGGAATTCCAGATAACTTGTATACCGGCCTTGCAGGAAAATTTTCAAAAATTATGCAATGGATACTTAATGAGCATATTTTAAGCCCAAAAATATAATTTCAGGTCGAGAATTATCAACCCGCTCTTTCACCAGTTACATATTGTTGCCTTACGAACTCCAGATAAATCGGATACAACATGGGTTAAATTTTATCACGGACTGACGGACGAACGGACGGACGCTGCTCCTTTATAGTCCCCGTTCCGAACTCGTTCGGAGGGGGGGGACAATAAGGGGATTTGTAAAGCGCATAATTGCCAAAGGATACAAGGCGATAGAAAAGAGAAACCAGAAAGCAAAGAGATGGAGCGAACCCAAACAGCAACTTTTTGGAACGAGATGAGTTGAGAGCCTTTGTGAATGATTGCTTTAGTGGAAGCATTCTTGATGGAGTAAGGTCGCACCCATTCCACAGCCTGGCCCCCAACAATAGAAAAAGCTCTAATAACCAGACCTGTTATGAGATTTCTGAAACCACAATCAAGACAGTATTGCAGTGTATTCTAAAAAAAGAGAAGAGGATTTTGTAGTTAAGTAAACTTTTTAAGGCCTGCGGGCCATGCATGCAATCAAGGCGGCTAAGAAAAAGGAGTAGTTAGTAGTTAGGAAAAAAAATAAAATGAAAAAATTCTTTAAAAAACGTTTTTTTTAAAAAGTATCTTTTTAAGAGAGAATAAATTATATATAGTAAAAATGGTTAAAAATTTTTACATATATTAAAGAAAGAGTGTTTTTTGAGAAAAAAAGTAGAAAAAAGTGGAAAAAAGTGATTTTTAGTAGAACACACATGTTGTGCTTGGTAAGTCTTGTGTGGTGTGTGTGTGTGTGGTGTGTGTGTTGTGGTGTGTTAATGCTGCTGGGAAAATGTTTTTGTTCAGAACATAGAAAGGAAAAACATTCACTGGGCCTTAAATTTACTAGGGTAATGAGATAAAGACAATCTTTATTCAGATACAAATCTCAAGTGTGATGGACTGAAGTGGGGACGAGGTATCGATTGGGTGCATCCACATTTAAACCAATCAAAAACGCTGTAAGACAGGTGTAGTACTGATGAGCAGGTAATATAACGCTTGTCAAATTTCTGAACAAACAGCAGGCGCGTATGTCTGTGAACTGCGTATTAAAGCGTGTGTGTTTCCGATCGCCTTTGGGACCCCCGATTTACCCAGAAGCGTAGTATCGATCTGATATCAGATTGAAAGGCCGTTATCTTTTCTCATTGTTCGTCCGAAATTTGAGCCCTCAAATCCATTTCTGCCCAAGATATACACAAAAAACTTTGCCGTTTTTAGTGGCTATTGCTCCATTTTCTTTTTTCTCTTGCCTTTAAACCATCAATATAAGCACGTATTGAATAGGGGCTTTGCACAATCATGCATTATTGCATCTACCATCAAAAACCCAAGGGGGTTTCCCCACAAACTTGAGGGGTTGTATGTGGCAAGTGCCAGGCTCTCACATCCAGTAGGCTAACACCATACACAAATCGGAACCCAAGCCACCTTCAAATGTTCAAGCTTTGGTACACACATCTTCCGGGTTACGAGGTGCGTAGCCGACTTTTGTTTCAGAATTACTGACAAAGAGTATAGTTTTTCTTACCTCCTCTCACAGCTTGTGCCTCTTGTTGAACCTCGCCGTGTCCTACTGCGGCAACCCACCTGAAATGATAATGGTTTGATAATGCAAAAAAAGTCCTTAAGGCAATAGCTGCCATGTGTCAGGAATCCTGATCAAACATACTACAGGGGAGGTAAAAACAACAGACCTCTGAATTGGACCCCATTTTGCATTTGTAAATAAAAATATCTAACCATCTTTGGTATCTATTGCAAAGGGCCGATTGTTCATTATCTTTAATTTGATGCATGATATTCCACTCGGATTGGTATTACGCCGAGCTACAGTTTTGAATCAAGTGAGCTAAGATTTACCCTATCCACGGATCCCATTTGAATTTGCCACGGCAGGCAACAAAAAATGCTCCCCAAATGATGGATAAGGTATGTCTTTGTCTCTGTGAAGAAAGTGGCTATCCTAAAGGTTGTAAAAGCCATGATAAGGGCCATCTTAATTTAATAGTTTTTCTTAAAACTCCCCAACAAAGTTGAAAACCTAATGCGGAATGCGTTTTTTTTTTTTTTTTTTTTTTTTTTTTTTTTTTTTTTTTTTTTTTTTTTTTTTTTTTTTTTTTTTTTTTTTTTTTTTTTTTTTTTTTTAATAATTCACACTCATACTGTTGTGGTTGATCTTGGAGAATTTGTGAATTAGGCTATTTTTCAGCTGACAATGTCTGTGTGGATTTTTTCGGTGGTTAAAAAAAAAAAAAAGAAGGGATTGGAAAAATTGATAATTATAAAGCGGGCGATTTTACTTTAATGCGCGTGGGAGCGTTTTAAGACGAACTATTAAATTAGATGGCATAATGGTACGTTCTATTTGAAACAACTTTTTCAAGATGTGGCTATTTTGGTGAAAAATATAGAAAATACTTTATTAAACTCTAAAAGGTCTGTACCAATATGTCGGTTCCTTCATGTGGCATAATTAGTCAATCCTCCAGAAAACTGGATAATTTATCCAGGTTAATGTATTGTTCAAATGAAATTTTTTTTAAAATGGAGATGTCTAAACGTTAAGAGGGCACCTCGATGGTGGTAAATGCAACTGAATTTTGTGGGGTCATCAATGGCGTATATATTTCGCAGTCATAAATAGCCGATTTCTTCTACCACATGCTTTGAATGCGTTCATTTGAATGCGAATCTGTGGACAGACCGCAAAACAAATACTTGATTCAAATGACTGTAGCTTGGTCTATACCTAACCAATGTGAATGATCTTTGCGCCAAATTATTAAAGAGAATGAACTAAGCTTTCCGATGACACCACACAAGTTTAGTTAGTAGATTATTTTACTTATAATTCAAAATGGCGGGCACAAAACACTCCGGGTCCAGTTTTTTTTTTTACTACCATGTATTATGCCAAGCCTTTGGTAGAGGTTCTTGAATTTCTCTTTCAGGGGCCAAAAACTGTTCAACTGAAAAACCCATTTCAAGAGCCAATGACACATGGGAAGTTAAGTTATAATACATGGAACACACAGATGTATCACATGGCACAGGATTGCACTTATGACTTGTTGCCACTCACATGAGGAAATGATATTTGGCATTGCATTACGGATTGGTGTCATAGGATCTGATATTTAAGGCAATTCAGTGATTTTGCTAATCAGAAGGGTGAAAAAATCATCAAAAAATCAGATTTGTGCATGGCTGTAACAAGTACAGGTACTCTAACATACACTGAAATGATAAGCCAGAAGCAAGTAATAAGACAAAATAGGGATATTTTAGGCATTAGTCGAAAGGGATACTTACGACAACACGTAATTGAATGGAGAGTCATTCTTTGAACACTGCCGTTTTATTGCCTTTTCTGTCGATTTTTTTTTTTAAAAGTTAAAGAATATAGTATGGAAGTGCTATGTATGTGAATGCTGTATTTCTTCACTTTGGAGCTATTTCTGCAAATTTAAAAAGATTGTTTCATTAAGACATGTGGATTGAATCACTGATAGTGTCGTTAATAGACATGAATACTTGAATCTAATGGGTTAACAGGCCAATTAATATATTTCCGTATTGCGTGATAGGAATTTGCTAACCACGTAATATATCCCGTATTACGTGATGATTACACCAAGTATTAGACCCCTACTTTACATACATTAAAATCTATGTATGTAATGATCTTGTGCATCTGTGGAAGAGACTGCTCTGCTAGCCCCCTCTGAGAAGCACAATCCAATATGGCCCTTTTTGCAACACACTGCTGTGTGTGATTGTGCAATGCAAAACATATTGATAGAGTAATTTATTCCTATGTTCTTCATGTATAAATAAATTTGGAAATCCCCATGTGTTTTAGAGAAATGGTGGCTACTGCCAGGAGTCTTTCAAAGAGGTGAGTTAAATGTTTCCCCAGTCTACAGTGCAGTGGGGAGGCATACTCTGCAGAATTCAACTACTGTGCAGTGCCTCACATGACAGCCTGGTCTAGGACTGCCTTGTTGGCCATTGGGAAAGCTGGTCTACAAAAATTATGTTGTTGATTTTTACTTTGTAGGCCTCCATAGATACTAGAGATAGGCCTAGACTAGGCCAGAGGCCTGTGGTCTAGGCCTACTGAACCTGTTTTTAATTTAGTTGAAAAGCCAAAACTTGGCCATGACATGATCTACCTCTGGCTGTCTATTCCAGATTTAGATCTGATCTACTTCAATATTCATGTCTACTAAATGATAAATTCGTTATCCCCTGTTTGTTCTACGCAATACGGAAATACCTATGGTTGGGTGCTCGTATTGCGTGAACAAACAGGTGATAACTAATAGTGTTTTTGTTTTTATACGAATTTGTTTTTTTGGACTATTTTAAACATGAACATGTGTTCTATCATTACCAACAAAGGTTATCCACTGCAGACAACCCTGTCCTTGATTTTTTTGCCAATTTGAAACAGCTATTTTGATCATTTTAAGTCACAAAAAGTACATGGTCTTAACGGCAGGAATCTAAGTGCATTTCACGCCGTCAATCGCAATGCCCAGCATCGCGTCGCGCGGTGAATTTTACTGCATAATGAAGCGGATGCGTGTTTAAATTTATTTTTGCACGCACACATATTGGAAAAAGCAAAAAATATTTGAAAATGTAAACAAAGCGGTAATTTAAACCAGAAGAAATTTCTTTTTCTCCTGAGGCAAAAGATGTTTGATTCGATAGTGCATAAAGATGCATTTCCATCAGTTGCATAACACACTCAATTGTGAAGTTCAAAGATAAAGTTATTTGAGAAGGGGGTAGCTTGAAATGGCATGTAGAGTCACTTTTTTTACTAAAACACAGATTTTCTCAATGTTCAATTTTGGCGAAATTTGGCAAATTTTCAGACAAGATAACTCTCAAAATACTGAAGTTAAAGGTAGAGATTAACTTTCATACTATAGCAATTGGTCTACTCTAGGAACGGTTTTATCAATTTTTCATTTTTCGATTTCTAATTAAAGATATTCTTCAATATACACTCCAATTTTGGGAAAGAAAAGTCAA
>JAMKCH010048110.1:0-11776 GCA_023653785.1 Ophioderma brevispina
CACTCCCAGTATGGGCCGGGAAGTGAAATTTCTGTAGCAAGATTCATATCCTTTGTACAAGGAAAGATACATGGGACCACATATAGTAAAATAGGCATTTAATACATACCTTAATTGGTTCACGATTGCAGATTAAAGAAGAAACTTATTCCTTAGCTTCCATAAATAGTTGCATGCACAAAGCGTAACTTCTTATAAAGTTGAGTGTGAGCATCAAGGAGTATACCCCTATGATGACAAAAAGGCTCAGCAATCAGTCATATGCTATGCCAAGTGACATTCACCCCTAATCTCAATAACGCAATCAATAAGGGGTGTAGAAAACAGGGGGTTGTGTGTATATAATGTGTTAATATACCGATGGTATAAAACATTGACTTGCAAACATGGTTAAAGGCCGTGTTGCATAACATCCGCGATTTGTAGCCCAATTGGGCCGACTTTCACTACTCGCCCCCGACCAGTCGCCGGAATTGTAAGTTTGAGCTACTTTTCATTTCCTTAGGCAACTATTGAAATAAAGTAAATGCATGTGAATAAAGCTCTTGTGCTTCATGACACATGATGTTCTTGCTACAAAACAAGCAGAGAAGGACACCACCTGTAGGGCCAGTGTTCAGCCATGTATGACGGATGATGAACAAATGGTGCTGTCAATCAATGGCAGATAAATAAAAAGGAAAGAAGGAGTAGCACCTCCTGAGCCAACATCAGCGGGATAGCTCGTACAATAAATTGTAATTAAAGGGGGATGACCCAATTAAATAATAAAAGGTTTCCGCTTGAAGATGGGCCTTGGTCACCCAAACCAATCTGTAAAGTTTCACACCAATATTTCAACCAGTTTTTATGTGAGAGCTAAAACAATTGATTTGTAATCCCCATAGAGTACCTTTAAAATAATATGGCGACCAAAAAAAAAAATTGGGTCGCATTTTCGCTATAAGATCCAAACCAAAAGTATTGTAGCCCTATGATTCAGAGTAAATGAGAAAAATAGTAGCTTTCTTCAAGATACCAAAATTTTTGACCACTTCCGGTATGGGGTCTGGGATGAGGTATACGTGGATCTGACATGGCACTTTAAAGCAATATTAGCCCATTTTTTTGAAGAAGCCCAGCCCAATTTTTCAAAAAAATTGAGATTTAAGTTGCATGGTAACTGGCTAGTAAAACTATACCATAAAATGTTTTTTTTTTTTTTGAATGGTTAAGCTCGAAACTGTCTGTGTGTCACAAACGAAGGAATTGTAATTAGAATACTTATTATCAGGGATCCCCAATCTAATTACAACGGCTGGAAACGGCCTTGCAATGTGAAATAGGCCGAAATAGGCCATGTGACGTGCTACGCTCAGCCATTAGGGTTTTAATTGTCAGCAAGTCAAGTAGGGTTAATCTTCTCGAGGTGGCACTAAGTCCAATCTGGGATATAAATGTAGCGTATCAGCTCTGTGTTAAGTCTAATGGGGATCCCAATTCTCAATTACAAACGCTTATTTTATGATAAATTTACACAATTCTTAGCATATCGTTCGCTTACGAGGGGTACCCCCAACTACACTCAGAAATGATGTATGCTCGTGATCTCGTTCGCAGGTAAATTTCATAGACAATACCACACGTAAACTGTGCAAAAATATCAAGCTTTTGAAAATTGGGGGCACTCTTCAAAAAATGGCCATATTGCTTTAAAGTGATCAAGCAAGTTAAATTACAATTTACAAAGTTTAGAATTTATGTTACCTAAGAAGGCGTAAACTTTCCCGAACGTTGAAGTATGGCATCAAGAGCAAGCTGAGCTTGCTAGCTTAAAGGACACTTTCAGTGTTCACCCGAAAAAGTAAAAATATTTGAAATTGCAGGAAAAGCTTAAGAGCATGAGGAGATTTACAAGAAAGAAAAAGCGCCCCCAATTTTTTCGACCCCGGTTTTTTTCATATTTGGAGCTTACCAAGGTATAGATCACAACCTGAGTGAATTAGCAGGAATACGGCATCTATTAATAAGATGATGATTTAGTACTTTTATGTCGTGCACTACAAAGCTGGGTTTCTATGGGGACGATGGCGATAGCAGGCAGAGTTAAACAAGGTTTGCGGTTTTCTTTTGTACTGGTTGTTCAATAAACCTTCAAAAAACGTTCTGGTAGGTGGTCTATGACCGATTCAGTGAAAAAATGATGAGCAAATTTGTATCTTCAAAATAATCTTCCTCCTGTCACTTTTAAAAGTGAAGGATAAGAAGTTAGAGGGTGGCCAAAGTGACACCAACATGGCATGGCATCAAATTTAAAAACCAATTCAGGCATGCACCTTAGAGACTCTTTGTTCATTCAAGCAGTCAAGGTCCAAAAATGTGATGTGTATTCCAATATGATTTGTGTTCACTGTCAAAGTTTAGAGTCTAATGCATGTCTGACCCAAAGGATTTACACAAAGTGACGGTTTTTTGATAGGTTCAGTTATAGAAAAACCCATTGAAACTACTTATGAAATATTTATTGTGGCCAGGAAGTTAAAGTGACAGGAGGAGATTTTAGGATTAGGCTTGAATTTCTCAAAATGCACAGGATTGATTGTTAGACCACCTACCAAGATGTTCAGAAGGTTTATTGGTAAACAAGTACAAAAGGAAAACGGAAAACCTTGTTTGAAGTGTCTGACTACGTAATTGTCCCCATAGAATTAACACCGTGCTTTGACTTTCTGTCGTGCACGACAGAAAGTACTAAATATATATTAGTACATAAAAGACGGCTATTCGGCTTATTCACATAGGTGTGCATCCTAATACATTGGAAAAGCATTCCAATATGCAAAAAGCCGGGTTCGATAAACAATTGGGGGCCTTCTTGCTGGAAATCTCCTCGTCTCTTTAAAATAGGTGACTCGGGTGTCTGCTTACTTAAAAGTGATGTTCAGAAATGACATGAAGAAAAAAAGAAAAGCACCTTTTCTTGTTTTTTTCCAAAATTAACCTATTTTACAAATTCTTTAAGATGCTGTGTTCCTTTAGGATGCACAACATCTTACTTATTGGAGACAGTTGGTTGTTTGTCTAATTTGGATCATTTCACATGGTGAACTGCTATGCTGCGGTAACTGTCATTGTGTGCTAAATATTAATTGAAAATTCAAAAAAGCTGGTGTGCTGCGTATATGAACATTGTGCACTGTGTGGATGCGTTTTTTATTCACATGACAGCGACCAGTGCAGCTTCGACCAGAGTATAATCCCATTTTTTCAAGCATGAATTTCTGGAAATTTGGTGGTGATGGTGGCAGAGGGGGGGTGGTGGTGGTTATGCAACTTTAAAAGTCAACTTTGGAAGATTGGTACATCTTACACACAAACCCATACTCACTTTCCAAGTTTAGAACTTGCCACATTGTAATTTCTATTGTAATCGGTGTGATGAAGACTAATTTTTCTTTCATGGCAGCCTTTCTGATATTTAAAGGCCCCCGACTCAGAAATAGTACTAGAACTAAGATCGTAATCTAAACGGCACAATTCCAAGTTGAGATTAATCGATTATTTGTTTGATGCAGTAGAGGTAAACATACATGCCATAGGATAATGTGTATAACAAAAAATTCTGAATCCGAATTTTTATAAAGTTGTAATTTTTTTTTATACGGCAGGAACTTGCGATAGACTCTAGCATTTCACACAGAGGAAATTTGTATGTGACAAGCATTGTGTAGATGCAAAAAAAAACATGTGAGTTGTTTGAAAAATTGAGGGTTGCCTTCTCAGGAAGTCTCCTGAGTCAGCTTTAAAACAAACTTAGAGGGGTATTTGTCTCCCGTTCTGCCCAATTACCTACAAAGAGGATTTGAGATCCATCTGAACTGTTTGACCCAAGTATAGTAATCCAGCTGGCATAGTCGTTTAGAGAGACGTCGAAACGCCGTCACACGTCGAAAACAGTGTCGACGTTTTTATAAATTATTACGTCGTCGAAAATGCAAATTGAATCGACGTTTAAGAACGACCAATTCAATTCGATTTGCATTTTCGACATAAAAAGGTGTAAATTTCTAAAACTATCGAGTCTTTTCGACGTTCAGGTCGATTGCCCAATGGGGAGGATGTGGCCCTAATCTTACGTGCAAATTCAATCTGATATCGAAGAAATCATAACAGAAATTACATAGGGCCTATGAGGCAGCAATTGATACAATAATCACTCATTACATTCAATACACAACATCAGCATCAACGGATGGAAAATTTTGGAAAAACTTTTCTTGAGGATATACAAACACAAATTGCTATGAGCACAAAAAGGCAACTTGACAAAGTTAATTTTTATGAAGAAAAAAGTCACAAGGAGTGAACAAATTACCAACATTTAAATGGGAACCAGCAGCCACAAGAATTTTCCTCACACACCTTGACCATCCTCCCGGGCAATTCATAGCTTCTTTCTTTCTTCAAATCCTCTCTTTCCCATTTCTCCTTCCTACTTTTATCCCCGGCTTGAAAAAGCAGAGGTGGATTTTGCGATAGCGCACTGTCCGTATACATGTGTTGTAAGATGGTATGCGTGTGTATTCCCAGTTTGGTTAGGTTTTTGTTTTTCACGTCGCCTTCGAAAAGTTTAAAGTCTGACGTACACCAGACTTGGGTTTAAGATGCAATAGGGGATTCCTTATGTGTGGATGATTCTTGTCAAAGGTCATGACAAGGTCAAGGTCATCTGAGGTCATTTTCAGACTGCCATCTTGCGAGGGGATGATTTTGATGCAAGTTTACTTGCAGTATTTTTTTCTACCCTGCTGGAGATGAGCATAACCTGTTGCCCCGAACCTGTTGAAGCCCTGGCAGTGTCTCACCACTTCATATTCCTACTCTTGTACAGGTTTATTCTTTTGTTTATTAATGTTCTGTTTCTGATGTAATTTTGTAGATGTAATATCAGTCTTCATGGTCCTTTTATGTCATTTCCTTTGTGTCAAATGTATAGATTTGCACACGCAGTGGCGGCTTAAGGCAAAGGGCCCTGTCAGCAGCCTTAAGCAATATAGCAAATTTTTTGAAAGAGCGCCCCCCCAATTTTCAAAAAAATTGAGATTTACGATTTTTACACGGTTGCATGACGGGACCGGTTAGGGTAAACTATACCCTGTGAATGGCACGCTAAGCTTCGAAAAGTCTTTGTGTTATCAAACAAGAAGGAATTTTGTGGTTAAGTAGAATATAAGTATTTCGGGGATAACGATAATAATTACAACGGCTATGCGATAAAGGAATTCCAATGTGAAATGGACGGGAAATAACGCAATTTAAGGGGAGAAGAGACGAAAATGAGTTGTGGTAGGGGGTAAGGACAAAGTGTAATAGGGAAGAGGGTAGGGGTAGACCCTCAGTAATCGATCTAAGTCCAGGTGCCGGCTCCGCTCCCCCCCTGCCCCCCCCTTTTTTTCCTTTTTCCGGAACATTCATCATGGACCGGATGCTGTTTACCCGCCGCCGTTAAGTCCATATCTGGGATCCCTAAATTCTAATTATATATAATAATCGCTTCTTGATCTTTTATGATATCAAATAAAAATTTATTAGCACCTCCCTTATCGTTACGCCCCCTCCCAACGGAGGGGTACCACTTATTATCACTTACACTCGACTTTCCAATGATGTATCTTGACCTTGTGCCCCTCTCGTTCGTTTCATTTTGTGTATAAGTCCTAGGTAACAATACCACACCCCCCTAACTGTGCCAAAATATCAACTTTTGAAAATTGGGAGCACTCTTCAAAAAATGTGCATTATTCCTTTAAATGATCAGAAAGTTAGTACAAAGTTAGAAATTTGATTGTTTCCTAAGAAGGCGGTGGTTAAAACTATCCCGAACTGTTGGAACGTGTGGGGGGCATCAAGAGCAAGCTGAGCTGCTGCTTAAAGACACTATCAGTTGATTCACCAACGAAAAAGTAAAAATATTTGAAAATTTGCAGGAGAGCTTAAAGAGACATGAGAGATTTCCAGAAAGAAAGCGCCCCCAAATTTGTCGAACCCCAGTGTTTTTTTCATATTGGGAATGCTTACAATGTATTAGATCACACTAAGTGAATAAGCCGAGTACGCCGTCTTTATGTAATAAGCTGATGATTTAGTAATTTCTGTCGTGCAATCAAAGCATGGTTTTCTATGGGACGATGGCGATGCAGGCAGTCAAAACAAAGGTTTGAGGTTTTCTTGTGGACTTGTTTGTCAATAAACCTTCAAATACGTTCTCGGTAGGTGGTCTCACCCCCCCACGGACCGATTCAGTGAAGTAAATTAATTGTTAGAGAAATTTGCTATCCTAAAACCCCACCACCACACCCTTCCTGTCTTATCATTTAAACGTGAAGGTAAGAAAAGTTAGAGGGTGTGGCCAAAGTTGACATCCACACATTGGTCATGGCATCAAATACACAACAACCCACATTCAGCATGCACCATTAGCATATGACTCTTTGTTATTTCAAGCATCAAGCGTCCAAAAAGTTATGTGTATTCAATATGATTTGTGATTGTTCACTTCAAGTTTAGAGTCATGAAGTCTTCCACAAGGAGTTGGACACAAAGTGACGGTTTTTTGATAGGTCAGTTAGAACAACCTTTTTGAACTACTTAAGAAATTTATGTATTTGGCAGGAAGTTAAGGACAGGAGGAGATTTTTTGGGTTGATTGTAGACAACTACCAAGAACGTTCCGAAGTTTATTGGACAAACAAAGTACAAAAGAAAACAGTAACCTGTTTGAACTTGCCTGACTATCGTTAATTGTCCCCATAGAACGTGCTTTGACTTGTCTGTCGGGCACGACAGAAAGTACTAAATCCATCCAATTTCTGTATTACAATAAAAGACGGCGTATCGGCTTATTCACTTCAGGTGATGTGATCTTAATACATTGGAAAGCATTCCAAATAGCAAAAAACCTGGGTGGTTCGATAAAAATTGGGGGCGCGTTCTTTCTGGGATATCTCATGTCTCTTTAAAATAGGTGACTCGGTGCTGACTTAAAAATTTGTTGTTCAGAAATTTGCTGAAGAAGAGAAAAAGCACCTCTTTCTTGTTTTTTCCAAAGTATAACCTATTACAAATTCTTAAGATGGGGTTCCTTTAGGATTGCCAACAACAACAGGCTTTACTTATTGGAATCAGTGGAGTTGTTTGTCTAAATTTGTATCACTTCACAAAATTAGAGGTATTTTGCTCGAGGTTGTGGCACTATTTCATCTGGACGGATGCTACGTTTAAATCCCAATCTGGGAACCCAATTCTAATACAAAATCGCTTATTTTATGATAATACGTATTTTCTTAGCATTCTCGTCGCGGTAAGTTTCTAAATAGTTACCAATGTACTGTGCCAAAAAATATCAACTTTTGAAAATGGGGGAGCTCTTCAAAAAATGTGCCATTATTGCTTTAAGGTGGGCCCCCTTTAGCATCAAGAAGCAACGCAATATCGCACTTTAGGGTGACTAGGTATGTCCGAGGGGGGCCCTGAGAGCATTATTTTAGGGGGCCCTGTCAGCAGCTGCTGACACTGCTGACTCTTAAATCCGCCACTGTTGCACAGACTTTAAATGATTTGTTTAAATAGTGTTAACCTTTCTGATTTTTTGTCGCCTGCCTTAAGGCAGGAAGACACATAGGGATCACTTGATTGTTGTAGTCTGCATGTTGTTGATGTAATCTGTTGTGAAAAAGGGTTAAAATTTGCCTGTATTATCAACATACTTCAATGGATTTAAACCAAACTTGAGTCATAGGTGCAATGTGGGATTCCTCACTTGATGATGAGGTTAAAGGTCATGTGAGGTCAAGTTGTATGATAAGCTGAAAATGTAAAATTCCATGCCCGTTTAATAGCCGATTCAAAAACTTTGAACGTGTGCTTTGTGCATGTGCTTGGTTTTTGTAATGGATTTACTCTGTTAATGGCTTTTCTCAGGGGAGTTTCTGTAACCTGACCTATCTGACACACTATCTTCTGACACACTTATGAATTCGGAAACCTTAATGCAATATACATGTTTAAATGACTTGCAGATATTCAAATTAATTATAAAGCAAAAGCCAAAGTATTAGGTACATTGAAATCCCTCAAAAGGATAGCGACAGAAATGAAAACCGTTCCCTGGGTTATCAGGGGCCCGATACTTATAATGGAATGGTTATTTTGTTTATTGTCGTAGCAGCTTGTCATGGTATTCATGGACCAGCTGTTTTGCTTGTGGTTCTGGAAAAAACTCATATCTTATATGACATATAGTAAATTCTGAAAAGGGCCATTATAGATGGCAGTCCCATTTTCACAAAATATTGTGCCCCAGCTATGTACCCAATATTGGGGTGGAACCAGCCAAAATTGTGGTATTCATTACAACTCAAAATAAAAAGCTATACTTTAATGTAGAAACTCTCCTGGAAACTTAATAAATCGAGAGCAACTACAAATGTTTTGATTTCTATGTTATAGCACCCTCTATATGCCCATTCTCCATAGAGAGACATACATGTTAAACTAAATTTAAGAAAAAAATCATATTCACCCACAATGAGATCTCGTAAAATGTATATACGATGAAGTTAGTGGAATAAATAAGCCAAATTGGTTGTCAAAAGTGTGTTGCCATTGATATTTTTTGTTTTATTCTGGTTTTGACATAAGAGATTTTCAAACAGCTGTGATGCATTACATAGCTTCGATTGCACTTCTGGGTTTGTATTTGTCCCCTTTTCAATCCCATGTTTTGCAGTACAAGTGCTTTCTGTTGATATTTACTGATTCGCGATGAAGTCTACTATGTGACTTCATTGTGTCATCTGCAAGAATTGCAGAGGGCACATACATGTAGGAATTACTTCGGTAGTATGTCGTGTGTGTATGTGTGTGTCTGTGGTCAAAATTTGAACCCTTAATATATTGCATGCCATATGAGTTCTGTAAGGGCTATGATACGATGATGTAACTTGGTAGAAAGGAGGGGGCGGGTGGGTTGACATGTTGGTGACCTCATGTGACCTTGGTGACTTCATGTGACCATGGGCCGGTCAAAATGTTAACCCTTAATACATTGCATGCCGTATGAGTTCCGTAAGGGCTACGATGATGTAACTTGGTGGAAAGGAGGGGGCGGGTGGGGTGACCTGTTGATGACCTCATGTGACCTTGGTGACCTCATTCCTTTTGGCCCCATTCACAATAAAATTCAATAAAAAAATAAGACCACACAAAGTAATGACAATCCAAGCAACTTTATTAACTATTTCCTATTTAAAATTAATTACATATTAACAGTTTGACTAGAGAAAACGTGTTATGTAGTTTTACACTATCGCTATTGAATAGATGTGTCTAATCTATCTACATGAACATGGTGTTTTAGCATATTGTCCTAGCACAACCTATATATCTTAATTTACATATAATTGGTTGTGATTGGAGTAAAACCTCTCAAATTATAGAGTGGGTTATCCCATTATAGTATGGTGGTGGTAAGCCACCCAAGTAGACAAGACGCATATCAGTTTATTCCGTAAAAATGTGAAATACCGTAAGAGAGGTCGGGTTATAGTGTAATTTTTTGCACCCCTGACAATAGTAGAAGTACCGAAGTACCGTAAGTTGGCCTACCATTGCGTGTCGGGTGTATGATACTATTATAGGAAAATTAATAAGAGAAAGAAAAAGTGCTATCAGCTAATAAGGTTTCAGTGTTTTTGGAGTTGGGTTGTGATTGGAGTAGAACCTCTCAAATCTTAGAATGGGTTATCCCATTATAGTATGGGGGTGGTTAGTCACTGAAGTTGAAAGGCGCATGTCAGTTCATTCCGTAATACGGTAAGAGAGGTCGGGTTTTCGTGCATTTTACGGAAAGTTTGGTGCCAAAAAAGTTGTGTCGGAAAGCTGAGTATTATTAAAAGTTGATTGGAGCATGGTATTCTCAAAAATCACCCACCATCAAATAAAATTTGAAAGAAATTTTGGATAGAGACACAATAGTAGAAGTATCGTGAGTAGGCCTACCATTGCGAGTCGGGTGTATGAGGATACACACTAAAACGCCAAGTCAACTATGCACCGAATAAAAAATGGGGTCAAAATTATGACCACAAACAGGGTTATTTCACACGTTTTTGACCACAAAAGTGGTCAACATTTTAACCCCATTTTCAGTCGGTGCATAGTTGACTCAAAACGGGGTCAAAATGACACCGTTGTTGAAAATATTTTATATGAAAATCGATGAGAAAGCAAAAGTGTTATCAGCTAATATGGTTTCAGTGTTTTTGGAGTTAGGTTGTGATTGGAGTAGAACTTCTCAAACCCTAGAATGGGTTATTCCATTATAGTATGGGGGTGGTCAGCCAATGAAGTGTAAAGGCGCATGTCAGTACAGGTCGGATTTTGGCGCATTTTACGTTAAAGTCGGTGCCAAAATGTTGTGTCGAAAAGCTGAATATTATTGAAGTGATATTATTTTAGGTTGATTGGAGTTTGGTAGTCTCAAAAATCACCATCAAATAAATTTTAAAGTGAAATCTGGCTGGAGGTACAATAGTAGAAGTACCGTAGGTAGGCCTATTATTGCATGTCGGGTGTATGAGGATATCATTAAGGAAAATCATGGAGAAAAATAGTGAATTGAATCGCTCTTATATGCACAATGGAGAGTAAAGATGTGCATGATAATTTACAGAGAAATGAAAGAGATTGTGCTTGTACACAATCGTTGAATGCAGCTCACCCCCTATACGAAAGTTATATCGACTGAGGCGAATTAGTAACACCACAAAGTGCGGTGTCGTCATAGTGGGAGGAATTTAAAAAAAAAATATGGTGGGTAGAAGGACAGGAGGAAAAGTTCTTCTAAATTTGCGGATGTTGCTCGTAGCACAGCTTGAATAGGCCTACTGATAAAATATGTGGGGTGCGTCGTTGTTTCTTTGTTTTTCGTTCTTATTTTGGTGTCTTGACAGTCTTTTTTTTGTTGAAATTTTAGGGGGTTCGATCGAACCCCTCGAACCCCCCTCTGGCTACGGGCCTGAGCATGTGGTGCTCACGTGGCGGCGCTGTGACAGTTCTGATGTAAAGATCGCAAATATATAGTTTGTATCTAGTATATCGGAAACGGATTGATGAAATATCATATATGTGGTACCAATGGATAGCTATGACCCTCCCGAGTACATTGATACCAAAAAAAGTACAAACATACCTTGTATGACGTCACAGTGACGTAAAACATGACGTCATCCAAAAATTGCAAAATTCATGGTTTTTCGCCATTTTTTCAAGCAAAAGTTGGATTTTTTGGCAATGATGTGTGTCAAAGTATTCACACACATGCTCTTACTACAAATAAATCAAATAAATAAGATAAAACATAGTGTAACTGTATCCTTAGCACCAAAAAAATGGATTTCCTGCTGTTCTGTGTAATTTCAATGGAAAATAGCTTTTCTTCGCACGCAGTGCGGGATTACGCAACGCCGCGTCATAACCGTAGGTCCGATTTTGTTCAAAATGGTCTTAAATCGAGCGCAAGGCTTCAAAGAAAAAAGTCATGCAGTTTCAGCGTGAAAAAATAACGAACAGGTGAGATACGACAAAAATGTCGAGGGGGCGGATTCCGCATACGGCATACATACAATAATGAAACAAAATACCCTTGCTCCAAACCTAATTGTCTTTAACGTGGTATTGGGATATGAAATGATTTTTTAATTGGCTTCGAAAATGCTTTACAGATTTTGACATTTTT